>VWPU01009972.1:0-98954 GCA_013398955.1 Callaeas wilsoni | reverse complement strand
CCCCCCGCGCTTTCCCTTCCTGTTATTTTCTAGGTACACAGATCGGTTTCTATGAAAATAGGAGAGCAGAGAGCGCTCCAGTCCCGCCCGGCCCTCCCTTCCCCGCTGAAGCATGACATGGTTCTTTATGCACGCCCGACATGGAGGCCGGGCGGCGAGGAGAAGCCGGCCGGTGTTAGCAGCAGGGCGCCCGCTTCTCCCGGCCAGAGGCGCCTGGCCCTTGGGCCTGGGAGTGCCCTTGCCCCCGCTGCCACAGAGGCCCAGGCCCAGCACGGACCGGCTCCTCCGGGTGCCTGCACAACCCTCCTGAGCCCTCCCCATGCCAAGCAGCCTGAGCAGACCCTGAGCAACGGCCTGGCTCCTAAGCACAAGATTGTCCCAGTTTCTGTACCCAGCCTCTTCTCCACCGCCAGACCCTCCACCTGCCTTCTCAGCTTAAAACTAAAACCCACATCCACCAAGCCATGGACCTCGGAGCTGCACAATGGTGACTTCCCCTCACAGGGTGTTTGAGATCTGTTGCTTGCCAGGTGATGCCAGCTTTTCCCTGTGGAAGGGAAGCACTGGTAACTCACAAATCTCAGATATTGCTGCTTTTACCATAATGTTATCAGTTCTGCTGTAATATCTAAACATCAATTATTATTGACATTTATTATACGCAAGTACCTTATCTAGTGGAGCAAAACTTGAAAGGCATCTGCAAGGTGGGTCACAAGCAGCAAAGTTTAGGAAAGGTTTTTCTGCAGGTCTAGCTGGAACTCTAGCAATAGGTTCCCCAACCACTCCCACATTTAAGATGGCAACTGTCCTCTTTGGGTTTAGGGACACAGCTCTGGCTGGTACTTCCCTGACTCCCAAGGAAAGCACCTGGTCACAGGCAGTTCCTGCTGATGAAGGAGCAAATAGGTGGCTGAAGACTGTAGGGTCACATTTTGGGGAGGGAGTAGAGGGACCATAGAGAGCACTTCCAGTCTGCAAGGGCTAGTAATGGCAGAAAAATAAGATAAATAAATGCTTCTTCTAGCACCTGTTCCTGGGCTGGCACAGGACCAAGAAGACTTGCTGTTTATGGTGCCCCTAGATGTGCCTCTGGAGCCCAAATGCTGCTGTTGCTAGTATGTAAGTCAAGAAAGTTTTCACTCTGGATCATAAAAAAGGATAAGCACTTCCCTGCTGGTGGAAGCACTGCTGTCAAATAATTAGCTCAGGTATCAGTAGTAGACTAATAATGGAAAAAGAATTCCAAAAAGCTAGATAAACATTTAGATGATTAGCCTGCACTGTGCTCAGTGCTGTTACCTGTTCTGAAGTACTGATCAATGACAGGGTTGCCAATGCAGCCACCTGTAGTATATACATCTGGCCAAACAGCTCACTCTCACTTTCACATCAAATAGGATTTTGCATCCTTTTAAACTGATACCCAATTCCCTTCAGAAAAATGTAATAGAAAATCTCTGAGTATAGGAGCTGGGGACTCTGATCTGACTCTCTCCAGAATAATCCTATGTGCTGTCTTACCTCCCACACCTCTACCACCTCCCCAAGCCAGCCTTCCCTCCAGAATACTTACTAGAGAGGTGGAGCTGCCTTTTTTTTTTCTTTTAATGCATTGTTTGCTTTTCACCTCAGATATGAATAGCTCTTTCTAGCAACTTATTTAGTGACCTTAAATCAGAAAGGAGGAGGATGTGTGCCAGTTTCTTGCAAAACGAAACGACACTTTATGTACACAACCAAACAACAATGTATTGCTAATGTCAAAATAGCAACATTCAAAGTGACTAGATACACAACTGAAACATCTCACTGCAATGTGCACATTTTTACTTCCTTTTGTCCCAACATTGGTGTCTGCAGAGAATGCAGTGAACGAATAATGTTTCTAGTCTGCAGTGAAGATAATCATACACTCCAAAGAAAACTCATCCCATGGACATGCAAGGATGCAGCTCTCTTCTCCTCGTGAATAGACTGCAAAGGATAAATGAGTTGCTAAGGTAAGAACTCTGTTCAGGTTTGGCCAGCTGAAAACTCTTAAAAGACTCTGCAGATAGTTCCTCCATTAAGCTATAGTTAAGATGCTGGGAAAAGATGGAGAAGAAAAAGCAAATTTCCTTGCTGACAAATGAAAAACCAAATAAAGTGTTCCACACATTAACAGCAAAGAAAAGAACCTTGGCACAAAACGCAAAGGAGTTTGGTAGTGTGCATAACCCCCTCAGCCACTCATCACAGCATACAAAGCCTGAGATCTCCTGCTAGGTCACCTGTATTCTGTTCCTTTCTCTTCTCTTACAAAGGAGAGTTCATCTGCTCCTTCCATACAGAAGTGGAAAAGAGGAGTGAAGAGAGTTTCTTCCCAACGCTTCAAGAGCAGTTTCAGATGGTAACAGTGAGCAGAGGGGTACAGAGGCTTGCTGAGCCATGCACTGCATGTACATAGGCCAGGTGCTAAGTGTACAGCAGCCTAGGGCTGCGTCTGCTTTGGGCACAACGATCAGGATCAGCAGCTCACAGACGCAGCAACAGCCAGGTCCTTCCGGAGCAAGGGAGACCTGCAGCAGGGATGGGTGTCTCTTTCTCCCTAAACTGCCCAGAGTGATAACACCAAGCTCTCTCTCACTTCTCCCCCTGCCAGACAGGTGTTCTGTTTCCAGAGCAGGGCAGCATACAGGGGATGATGCACAAGTATGAGCAGAGGAGACGGTAATGACTGAGGCCCAGCAGGACCGTGAGGGAGGCGGTGGGGCCAGCAGCGTGGTCAGTAGTGAAACCCTGAGTCACCCAGGACAGACGGAGTCTGAGGTAACTGCTCTGAAGTCATTACCACACTACTGAATTTTGCTTTCCCAGTAATTCCCAGGAAACAGTGTTCTTAAGCTATTGAGAAGCGTTCAGCTAGTTTGGATTATTTCTCCCGAATTCATATGAGGAAAAAAATAGCTACACATTCCTAGTTGAAAACTTTCATAGTGAAAGGATTTCATTGATTTGAAAGCATAGATCAATCTTTAAGGAGAGAGCATGTGGACAAAAAAGGCCTAATTTCAAAAGAACCTTCCAAAGTCATGAATAAATTTTTAAACATACCTAAGTTTTGCATTAAATACTCCATGATCATGGTTTTGCACACCCCTATTTGCATGCAGACACTCTGGTATGTGAATCCTATTCATGCTGGTATCTTGCACTTGCCATTTTGTGAGAAGCTGCCTATATTGTGTCTGTTGAAGCCACATGGATTATTACATTTGCCTCTAACATTCCATCCCTGGCCACCTTACAATTTTTGCCTTCCTTGCTGAAATCTCTTCTGAGATCAGACTGCAAATGCTCTGCAGCATGGCCACCTGTACAATCAACTTTACTGCTAGATCATGAAATAAAACTATTTATTTTTACTTACCTACCTATGGCTGATAAAATTTTCTTTCCTTCCACATTGCTTTTTCCTGTATGTAAAAATGTGTCAGTAACGATTACCATAATTAGTATTTTGCTTATGACCACAGTAAGGTAGTGCTTCTCTGTTAAATATTTTAATAGGAAATTGTTCTGAATCACAACTGAGCCATTCCCCTGTGCAAGACGTGTCTGAGAGCACTGTCTGAAATCACAGAGCTACTTCATGTCAGGCAGAAAGAGGCCATAATGGTTTATGTCCATCCCAACATGCATAGAAAGGCACTTAGCATGCCCATTAGGATAGTCTTAATTACTGGAGATAAGACGCTCACCAGGGGATCTCAAGCTTTCTCTTTAATAAGCTTAGAAGGGAGAAGGGTGTGTATCATAGCTGGAGCAAGTTATCTCTAGTCAGCTTCATGAATCTTCTTATGTTATACACTCCTAATCATGTTAAATTAGACAATCTTTAAGGTGATTGCTTTACATGTTGCAGAGGTGTGATCATGTATCCTAGAGGCAGAAGAGATAGAAGCACTTCAGTTAAAATTAACTTTCTGTCTGGTTGGGAGCTTTCCACTCTAAGCTGGAAAGGTTTGTATGGGATAGAAATGTTAGTAGCAAGTACGCATTGCTGCCATTCCTTGTTCTCTACAGGCATTTCAGCTAAAGCTACAGCAGGCAAAAAATGCCTACAGTCAGTGCTGCTTAACATGTTCTGACTCAAACCTCTGTTTTTAGTTTCTTGCATATCTTTCATAATTTAACCACTAGAGCTGAAATTTCCAATTAATCGAAACTCTTCTGATAATGACAGTAAAAAAAAAATTGTAAAATTACCAAATTTCCAGGTACCATATAAATGTAGCTGAGTTGCAAGTGCTTGAAAAGATTTTGTACACACTCAACAGGGATTAATAAACAAGCTTCATGTTCTGTCTGGACTAAATATGCTCTAGGCTAAAGTGAGTGCGATTCAGTCTATGACTGGAGATGACCGTGGAAGCAAAGCTCATGAGAGGAAAAAATGGCTCCCTGTGAGAATATTGGGGAAAGGTGGAAGGGAAGCAGGAGCTAAAGCCTGGAAAAGCCATGAGAAAAGCAGAAAGGGATTAAGAAAGAGAGGTAAAAGCAGAAATGTGTGTAAGAAAACAAAGATTTCAGAGTATCTTAGTATAAATCAAGAAAACCTGAGCATTATCTAACAAAATTGTGTAGCCCCATACATCTCATTCTCTGCTGGCAAGTTCTCCGTGCAAAGACTAATGACCTGTCACCGTGCTGTAAGTTAGCTCATAATCTTACGTGGAAATCCACACTGCATTCAAAGGTATCGGACTCTATGACCTACCAGCCTCTTAAGTGGTAACCAGCCTGAGATTTTCTATAGGGGGGAAAAAAAACAAATCACAAGGAAATTTTTAAAGATTGTATCACAAACCTTTGCAGGAACCTCAGTATTTCACAACACTAACTACCTGACTTTGCAACTTCACTGTTTGAATTTTCTCTTGTGGCATGTGAAATGTTTTAGCAGCCATTTATTGAGAAGCACTCACCAAAATCTAGTACTTCCATAAACATTACACATGATATGAAGATTATCTTGATGGATAGAAGTCGCACAATTTACTTTGCCATTCCCATAATTTTGTTTTGTTATAGACATCGTTCATTACAATGAAACTAGTGACTCTTATTTCCATTTGATACGCTAGTCTATAAAATGCTTCTTCAAATGGCCAGGTGAGAAACTCCACCTCAAAAGCTATAAAGCCATAATACCTAAGAAAGAAAAGCTGCAACAGATATTTCTCCTCTGGAGAAATATTTCAGATGTGCCATCTAAAGTCTCAGAGATTTATTGGGTGAGAAGTATGTTGAGAGTTGACAAGAACAATAAATTTAGTGCCAGATTCGTGACACTTACCCCATCGTAGTTTCCCCTCATAAATACTGGAGAAAAGGATTTCTCTCACATGCCCTCTGGTACATTCATCAAAATGCCTTTTGAAATGTGACTTAATGAATAATTACATCCCAATATGGACAACAGAACATATTTACTTAAGGGGATTTGTAACTTCATTTTTGTATCACCTGAATGACAGTGTCAGAAGCCAGGAAACAGAAAGAAATAATGCAGCTAGCACGCAATTTCTGGAGATTGCTGCTGCTTTGTAACATAAAACCCCTCTTAAGAGCAGCAGTTTGATGATGAGTGTACCTATTGCTCAAGAATTCACACTTCCAGAACCCAAGTCCTGAATCTCATCTGTTGTGCTGCAGTCTAATGCATAAGTGTTATCACAGGAAAAAAAAAAAAATTCTGTCAGGAGTTTCTTCCTAGATAGGCTGGCATCAGCAAGAGTTCAATAGAATGCAAACTAAATGACAAGAATGTCATCCCAACTGTGTTGAAATCAGCCAAAGAACTCTCAGCACGTCGCCTCTGAAACTTTCTTCAGATCATCCTTCTCTATTCCAGGGGCAACATCCCCAAACTCTCAGTGACTCAAATCACTAAACTGGGTCTTACATCCATCTTCCTCCATGTCTTTTGCCTAGGCCATATCCAAATCTCACCGTCTTCCTTTTTCCATGAGCATTTTTCATCTCTGTGAAGGCGCTTTTCTCCAGATATGACCTCTGTAGATCTTTCTTGACCCCTTCCATCCACATGCTCTCTTTCTCCAGTTCATGTGAAGCAGTCTTTGAGGATATGGCCGTTCTTTATAAGTGCTTTGCTTTGCTCAAGAGTGGCTTGGAAACATCCTCTTCCTGTCATACCTGCGTTTTGCACCTTGGCTTCACAGGACTGAGCGTCCTGCTGCTTCTTTGTTGTGGGTTAACTCCAGTAGGCAGCCAAGTCCCACACATCCCTGTGTTGTCAGCACTGCTTTGGTCACAAATCCAAAACACAGCACCATACGAGCTACTGTAAAGAAAATTAACTATATCCCAGCCAAAACCAGAACGCTTTTCTCACTTTACCACCCCCATCCTGCCCAGACTTACTACATCATCCCCCTGGCTCCTGGATGATGAGTCCTCAAAAGGACTTGGGGGTAAGGACTGAGATACTACTGGGTTTGAAGCATTGAGGAGAGTCCTCAGGCTCTGTGGTTGTGGTGATGACCACGGTGGGTGCCAGGATGAAAACAGGCATGAAGAAGTGCCTGGGGAAGTGGATACGGATGATATTACACCTGATGGGTTGCAGGGGAAGTAAGTCATCGCTGATCAGGCAGAAAACAGGGAATCTCTCTCTCTCCATCATTCCCAATAAGTAAGGACTCAGCTCTCTGGGCAGCCATTCCTTTCCTCTGCAGGGCATGACGAGTAGCTGGGCTGGAGTAACCGAAGTGGCTGAATCCACCACCCCCACACTTGGTCTGACATGCTATCGCGTAGACCTCGTGGTGTACTCTGAAAGATCAGCGCACCACCCTGCACGATGCAAGAACTGGTTCCAGCTGCCTCCTGTGAGAACTTCTTAAAAGCACATTTCTTCACACATTCCACATTCCCTCTACCTCCAGATCATGTTTCTTGTGATGGCCTGCAAGTCTGCCCCTTCCTACTTACACCTTGTCATGTGGCAGCCACATGTTGATTGTTTCTCCATTAACCAAACCTAATATCCTGCTCACCTATTTGTCTCTCAGAGATCTGCAGTCTGCACTCCTGCTCATGACATGTCTATCTAAGAATTTTAACCTCACTTCTTTTGAATTCCTTTCTCAAAACTCCATTCCTCCCAGAAAACCCAGGACAGCTGATTAGGTCTACCACACCTCTAATGAGTGAGGGTTAGCACAGGAGCCTGGAATTAAGTGGTATAGAGGTTGAAAAGAAAAGGTCATGAGTAGGATGTGGAGGAGGAAAGGAAGTTAGCATGCTTAATAACAATTAAAATGTATAATTAATATTACCTTGCCCAGTGTTTCACTGATCCTTTGTTGTATGATGTATCTTTTTCCCCCACAGTCTGACTTTGTTTTTCTCAGCACTGTGCTCTTCAAAGAAGGCATGGTTTTCTTCTGAGTTTGGAAAGTTACATGTTTATAAATAATAAATATTACAATAAAATATCAGGGCTACTGCACTTGCTAGCAACCAACCAATATGCACTAGGTCTCTTAGAAGTCAGAGGTCTGTTTTGGCTGCTGTTTGTGCCACTTTGTCTACTTTGATGCAGTGAAGTTGCTCCTGATTTGTATCACTGAAAAACTGAGTTGCTAAAATGTAAAATCACAGTAACATACAAAACCAATATAAATATTACAAAATAATATACATCCTAGCAGATGTGTATTATTTGTAGAGATTTGCAGAGATTTGTATCATTATAAGCCAGGAAGCATATATACTAGAGAAGTGATAGCATTACTATGTAATTAGAACAAAGAGGCTTCATAAGGAAACAGCTTGTTTCTGTCCACTTGTTTATTTTCTTCTTTAGCTGTCATGTTTAAGTGGATGCTGTCTTACTGAACATGAACCCCAGTTCAAACCTTCCCACTGCAGTTCAGAGAACTACAATGTTTCAGAAGAAAAACATTTTCAGAAGAAAAATTATAACCTATCTTCACTGAGTAGTAGCAGCAAAGGACTTAATATATTGCTGGAAGACAAGCATAAAATATTTAGGCTGGTTAGTATTAAGAAAGTCAAAGAGAATACTATGAGATGAAGCAGCCAAACAGAACTGGCAAGGATAGTCTTATAAGGGAGAGGTATTAATAGACTGCTACTCCCACCGGACATGATGCTTCTGTCTTACTCAGGCAAACCTCCCATTAAAACTTTCAAAGGGCATAATGCCAGTCTAGAGCTGAGCAGGAACTTTGGGACCAAAAGCAATACCCAAATCTTCTGTCCATTCATGTAATGCGTCTGCTAATTGCTTGTACTGCATCCTCCCTCTGCAAGTTCATGGGGCCTGGCAGCTGGAGGGCCTGGCAGCTTGCTCTGCTGGGCAGGTGCTGGCCCTCTGAAGATAAAAGTCAGTGTTTGTTGCCAAGTGGGCCGTGGTGCCTAAAGAGGAGAAATAGTTTGAACATTCACATCTGCTTTTTGTCATCCAGTGATCAATAGCGAACTTCTGGAGCATGGCTAGCAGAAGATCAGTAGAAAGGCAAGAATTGATTCAACTGGTTAGGCACCACAGACCTTTAGTTAAATTGTGCTGTCCCACAAGCCTCAGTTTACGCAGAGCTTGGGACCTACATGTTATTTTGGACCTACCACAGGAAAAGATCTACTTTTCCATACTTCTGTGTGAAGGACAAATCTCTGGCAGCAACAGTATGAAGCTGAAATGAGCCGCAGTTTGCTTTCCCTTGCAGTGTCCTCTGCTCACTCCCAGTCTTCCAGGACTGTTTTTACCTTACAATGGTAGCTTAGGGAACTCATAGGATGTAGACTTCAGCATCCAATATAGAAGGATTCAAACCAATATAAACTATTTAGATGGATGTCAGTAATGTCCACATAACATAAAATTAACATTGTTAACAGCAGATAAAGGGAATTGAGATTCAGGGTAGTAGTATAAACAAGTAACAGTGGGCTGTTCTATAACCACAAGCTGTAAGTTGTTTTACATCTAGTACTGGCCATTATATAAACTTTGTGCAATTTGTTTGTCTGTTTCAGCAATGAGACTTTAAATGAACAGGCAAAAGATGGTTCTATTTTGTGTTAATTTCCCCAGGTTAATAAAGTGTCAAATTAAAGCAAGGAATTAATTTCTCAGCAAATATGTAGTTTACAATAACTGTAGTTGTAACAAAGGTCAGTAGACCAAATGGCCCTGTCTTGGTGCAACTTTGCTGATGGCAATACAAGAAATAATTTGGCCACTGTGTATCTGGTGTACCCAGTCCTCTGCTGCAGAAGGCAATGAAAGGAAACACACTCACACAAGCCTGACGAGTGTAAAGCGCCCATTAATGCTCACTGTGCTCTTGCACGACCAGCAAGATCCTGCTTCTGAGTTCTCTGAACAGAATTTCAGTCTTAAAAATACTATGTAGTTCTGCGCATTTATAGACTACTAATGAAAAACTGGTAGAGGAAATTTATACTACATGTTGCTTAAACTGTATACATATATCATGTAAAATTGTATGCAGCGAAGTATAAACACAAACGTAAACCCTCAGACATCAGACATTCCTTTACTTCACTGAATAGGAACTCATTTTCTCTCTCGCACACCTTCTTACACACACACACACACACACACAGAGTAAAGAACCTACTGGTTCTCACTGGTCCCAAGCATTCCTGGGGGCTGGTGAGGTCCAAAGAGCCGTCTCATAGTAGATCACCCTGCCATATGTTTGCCTTTCCACACAAACATTTGCCAGGAAATCTATCATCGTCAATGCAGCACCATCATGTGACATGACAATAAAAATGTTTATGTGCAGTATCTCTCAGCGTTTTGCAGACAGGAAAGTGTCTGTAGGAGTGAGGATACTGCTGTACCCTCTCTTTTAACTACTCCTTTTTTTTTGGCAATAGCTTTGATCCTTTACAAGTGTCCTTCTTCTGTCAGTAACCACTCTGGTTTGGATTAATAACAAATGCTCCATTTCCCTCATTTTTTCAGTGCAGCGCTCCTGCAAGCTCATTTGTTTGAAGCTTGTGCTTCAAACACTTAAAAACGAGGGCTTTGAGCCCCTAAATGTTTGCTCTCAGATTCATGGCATGTTCATTGCTAGGCATGTCACAGGCTGCTGCCCCACCACATAGCATGGTCAGCTCCAGTCTTCCGTGGAATGGGCAGCGGCGTTTGGAGATGCTGCTGCAGAAACGAGCAGAAGCCAAGTCAGAACATGTACAATTACTACTGCAATTGATGAGAATCTGGGTTATGCTGTGATGCTGCTAAGGCCTGGAGCTGTATTGTTACTGTCTATCCATATACTGACTGAATCACTCGGATGTCCTACAGGAAACTCCAGGAATAAATGACTGAGAAGAATGAATGTTGTAGTAGAGACATCTCCATACAAACAGCCCATAGAGGCAAACAAGACATTCTTACTTCAAAAGACTGAAGATGTCATCTCTTGACTTTGTGTCACTGTGCATTGGGATATGCTTGGGCAGTGTCAACAGCTGAATCTCTGCTGGATTCAGCAGAGTCTTCCCTTTCCTGGCTAACAAAACTGCTGGGGATGCGTTTGCTTTTAAAATGTTAATTTATTCTATTTAAAAGGCTGATTAGTCCCAGTGCAGGGCTTTTGTTTTCAGGATGGTCTGAATTCTTCATCTAGGAGAAGGTGTCAATATGGTGACAAAACTGGTTTACTTTCTAATCTGAAACATCTATACAAATCACACAGCTCTGTCCTATATTATGGCATACACACATGCACTCTTGACCCATGGCTCTTGCTATTTAGAGGGTAAGGTTTTTCTACATTTTGGTGGGTTTTGCACTACAAGCCAGGGAGGCCCAGCTGAGGGCTCCTGCACTATTTAAAAGGATACTGCAGGGCTGTTTTAGTGTAAAAGTAAAAACAGATGACACTACGTGGAAAGGGCTTCTTACTTGCTTGCCAAAACCTCTACAATTTCAAAATTCAGCTATGTATCTTTTAATATTCACTTCTGTGATCATTTGTAATATACAAATGCTTTTAAAGTGGCCTACAAACAGACTTTCTAAACATTCTTGCTTTCCGTTGTACTTCTAATCCTCTTATTTGTAGGGTGAAAGGAAGATAATGTTGGCTTTCTCTAAAGCCGGCTTACTTTCAGAAATATATGTACTATGACTCTTGCTTTCCTTACAATGCTAATGACGTGCATAACAGGTAAAAATACTAATAAAAACAATGGATATTTTAAAGGATTTGATGGGCTACATGTTCCTTCCATCTGCAATCTCAATTATTTCATTAGAGTTGAGCATAATAATGTAAGTAAACTTTTGCCTAGTGTTTGATCCTCTGTAAAATAATGGAGTCAATTTGCAGCTTTGTACTGACTATCCTAAGCTGGCCACGTTTCTTTATGAACGTTGATTGTAATGCCAAAAAATGTTCAAATTATTTTCATAATTCAGTTTGAATTACTCAACCTTTCAGAACATTTTTGAGGATGACATGGAAACCAAACACTCAGAATATCTTGTATTCATTAATTTTTCTCCTTTGACACTAAAATGGCCACCAGAGTACTTAAGTTAACTAAAATGTCAACGCAGATCTGCATGCTCACAGGAATAAGCAATACAAAACTCTGTACAGACACAGTTTTGAAAATGTTATGGTGGAGTGTATAAAAGATTCAGAAACTTTGTTCTGTACATGTCTAACACATAGCCCAGTGGAGCCTAAGTCTGTGACAAATATTTGTCACAAAATCTAAGTACAGACAGGTTATAAAAACTGCTGGCATCTGGAGAAATGAACAACATTCAGGCCCAATATCACAGCAAGGATTATCACAGTGTGAATTTTATTTATGACTAGTAGGAAAAAATGTAAAATAGTTTTGACTGATTTATTCTGGCATGACAGGGAAACTAATCTGTATGAATGTAACTCTGTATTTTAGGGAATACATTCTTCTTATTTTAAATATTCCCAGCTGCATATTCTATCCACCACAGAAAAGTGGTGTTACTGTAGATCCAAGAAAAGTCAAACAATGTTTTAGGAAGAAGGTATTAGAGGATATAATTAAACATCAGTGACAGGGTCAATGGGCTGTTTGTGTAAGACAAAAGTTGTAAGACCGATGGTTTCTCCTGAAAATCAAAAGCCAAGCAGCCCAGGAATTCCTAAGATATATCTAGGCTTGGTGTGAGAAGTGGTTTATCAAATAATGAGGCAGAACTGAAGTCTGAAAAGTGACTGAGAACGAATTTTGAACAAGCAGTTACATAGAGAGGCAGGACTTTGGAGTTGGCTGCTGGATGAGAGAGCTTTAGGCCAAGATTATCTGATTTCTTCTTTAAACAGAAAATCTGTGACTCTGTGTATTCTTTTAAATGAAGAGATGTGTGTGAACTAGTTCACAAGTATTCAGTATTGACTGGCAGTAGGAGCAAGAATGTTGTTGTATGAAAATTAACTGATAGAAATCTTAACCTAGAGAACTAGAAAATACTACAAAGTTGGGATTTCTAAACTGGGCTTTGGTCTAAGGATGACAAGAAAGCTTTTGCAGTTTTGTTTTTTTTTTTTTAAGAAAAAATAGGAAGTCCACTGGGAAGCTTAAGTTTAGAATCTAATATCTCAACCTTTACAAGATGTCTGTCAAATTGTCACTCACACTGAAAAGTTCACTACCATTCCTTGTACACGTGGCCACCAGCTCCACTCTGCTGAGTTTAAAGCAGAGAAAACTGCAGTTGTAAATGTCCTGGGAAACTGCTGAAATGCATCTACAATGTATGTGTACTATGCAGCTGGTGGAGATGAGCACAATCAAAAAATCTGAAGGCAGTAGAAATCTTTCCATTAACTTCTAAACCTTGCACAGGGGAAATTTTATAGCATCACTTACTCCAAATTGCACTGATTATACTGCTTGTAGCTCTGTACCATACCAGGCCAATGGACTGACTGATCCGCTTATACTTCCAGACATTTTGGTGTCAAGTTTTATGGATTTGGGGAGAAAAGAAAAGCACATGCTTATGAGTTAGATTTTCAGAAGTGTTCCTGTATTTTTAAGCTTGAATTCTGTTGTCAGGAGATGAACTTGGGACTCTTCAGAATTGTGTGTGGTGGACAACTGTTGAACCTTGGGGGCTTTGCTGGTTTTTTGCTCTGATGCTGTCCCAGAGCAAAATCAGTTTCCTTTTCAGAAATGGGAAGCCAATACTTCTGACAATTACCAAATTTTGCAACCTACTGGAAAAAACTATTGAGTCAAGTCCTGCTTTAGCTTTATTCAACTTGCCATGAGCTGAGGTACTGGCAGTGTACTGCAAGCTGTCCATTGTGTCCAAAAGTACAACTATTAATAAAATATCCATGAGGCAGCTTCTGCAGGACAGAAGCACAGGGATTGTGGCTTCAACATTTCACTGACCATTTGCTGATGCAGGTAATGGCTCTCTCTGAAGCTCCTTAGCACACACTGGTGCTTCTACCATGGTGTAGATGCCAGAAGGACTCGTCCATCTGGACTTTCTCTTCTCCCTGGGGTCCCCTGCGTTAGCCAAAGGTGCACCTCCAGCACGGCTGTTGCCAACACCATGGACACACTGCAGTCTGCCAAGAAACTGATGGGTCAAATGGACTGCTGCTTCCCAGCGACAGCTTGAAGGGTTGCCATTGTTGTACTTGTCTACAGATCCAAGTCAGTTTGTTTATTTTCTTTAAAGAGAGTCATTCAGCTCTCCTAGAAAGGACAGAGAGAAAAGCCACATAAAAAATATCTATGCTGCTGTTAATGTAGTCCTTCCCAGGCCTCTGACCTTTCTCACCAGGAGAGTTTTCTAAGCTTTGTTTCAAAATAGAGATCTGTATTTCCCTGAAGTACTGAACAATTTCCACCAGAGGTCTCTGCCTACTAATAATTCCAGTCTGGTAGGATTGCTTATGCACTGCCGGGTTCACAAGTCAGTGTTAGGCTTTGTCTCTTCACAGGAGTAAGAAACAAAACTATGATTTCCAAATCTGAGTGCCTGGGAAATCATCATCTACTTTACAGGGCAGTAATACCCATCTGTTACATACACAGAGATTTTCAAGAAAGGTTTCCTTATATAAGTTATTTAAATAACTCTCTTGAGGTTTGCACAGCATGCGTAGCCTATCAAAACCAATGTTTCAATGAATTTAAGAATTAAGAGCCTTTCATCACAGAATTATTAAACTGTAAATATCATGCTTTTGTATGTAAAACAGATAAGTTCATTTGAAGAAAGGAAAATAAACTTCTGTCTTCTCAGAGTGTACTGTGATCCCTAACTTGAGATCTAGCTATGGTCAGGGGGAACTGCTCCAAGAGACATTTAGCTTTCAGGCTACAATCTCTTTGCATCTCATCTGGCTTTAATACAAATGCACTACCTGCTTGTGACAAAATTATTTCTTTTTATGCCTACATTCCCCTGTCTTTATTTTCTTTACTAATCTGCTCCACTGTATGGGATGCACTCAGAAAAATGCACGGTGCTAAAAATAAGGATTAAACATTTCTACCTTGAGGTCTGGTCTCTAATTGCTCTGTGCAGAACCTCAATTTACCAAGAAACATTAAGTAGTCTCAAACAGAGGCTCTTTTGAAGCTATAACAATATCATCAGGGTGGGGCAAGTTCCCTTCCCTCACCTCAGGAAAGAACCTTACCCTCCTCTGTGCCAAACCATTTGCTGGTGTTTTGTTACGCAGAGGATGGTGTGACATGAGAATCTTGCAGCAGAACCACCACGATTTCCCCAGCTCACAGTACAACCACACCACCTGCTTGTGTGGCCCGTTACAGTAAATGTGGTACAACAACAAAATGCTGCTAATGGCTGCTCACTCTGAAATCATCTCAATAACCATATCCTGGTGTAGGCTCTCAACTGAGATGTGAAAGGTGCACATTCCTTTCATCTCCAGCTGTTCAAAAGCCACAGTTCTGTATCTGAAATTGAAACAAGGCCAGTGACCAGCCCAGCACATCTGTGTCACCACCAGCAGCTTCTCTAAAGAGAAGACCACTGGACAAATACCATGAGAGCATGTGCAAGGTCTGATCCTACCCATCTCAGGGGGCTGACTCGCAGCAGTAGTTTTTGTGGGGAATGCCTGAAGAATTAGAAGCCAATTTCTTAGTTGCTCTTACTCATGTCATAAAGTCTAGCATTATTATATGCTAATGCTATATGCATACGAAGCTGCAAATATTGCACTGAGAAAAATACTGAAAACAAATTCAGCCTTAGAACACAACAAACAACAGTTGCAAGAGGAGAAAAGGTATGAATGCTCTTTGCAACACCTGGCACAAGGCCTACAACTTAGCTGAGGAGCAAAATTTACTCCAACCTACAACATAATCATACTGGAGTTAAGGTGGCATTATATGGATGTGATTGCAGGCTGAATTCCAAGAGCATCGTAATTCTTTGTTCAGCTTTGACTCACTCCCTTCTCTTCATGCACAGATAGCAGAAGGGGTATTTATTGGATGAACAGACTGATAATGTGCTCACTTACTCAGTGTTCACTGCTAAAACAATCCCTTTGGGATTAAGGGAAGGAGGAGGAACGGCTGGTGATTTAGGACAAGGAATTTTAAACAAACAGCAGAAAGTTCCACTGTGTCTCAAACTGAGTATTTTAGTCAAATCAATGCTTGCACCTGTCTTCTGCTTATAATTCACCATGAGACAGAAGTCCCTTGGTAATCTGGTAGAAATTCTTGCAGTCCTTTGAAAAAATCACTTTTAATTCAGTAGTTCTTTAATTTGCAGACTCTGGGTAGAATTTGATTCACATTTCACTCCCTCCTTTCCAGCAAATACCCACATTCCAGCTAAAGCTGATCCTTGTTTTCTTAGTATTGTCTCTGACTTAAGATGGTATGTTCAGTTTTTTGGGAATGCACCATAATCTAACCTCTCCTTCTACCTTGCATTTAGCTGAAGAAATGTATTTTGATTATGATAATGGTGAGATGACAGGCAGACCTGGCTGTCAGGGTTCAATTCCAGTCCTGATACTTTGCAGTTTGATTCTCTCCTCCTACACAGCTGTTGCAGGTCTGGATGACATTGAAGATACAACTCCCTCCTCTTTCTACTCTGCGAGATCATGTTATAACTGAAAGGCCCTGAAGAGCTACAGAGGGAGAGAAGATTGTCTGGGAACAACAGAGATTTAATTTGAAGCTATGGATGTTAAGAATCTCTGAAAATTATCTAAAAGTCACAACAGTATCACAGAGTCCATCTGAAGAGACTGTCCTTCCTTCTCTAAAGCCAAGGACAGCAATATTCTCCTTTAGGCCAAAAATGACAAAGACTGTTTCATTACAGCTCGAAAGCTCCACAGCTTTGATGCATATGATGGACCAGAATAAAGAAAGGTATCAACTAAAAGATGCTCTGGTCCTGTTTCGTGTCCAAAAGAGACTCTTATGTTCACTTCATGTGAAAGAAGCAGAGAGATGGAGGAACTTTCTGTCCTTATTTAGTCTCTAAATAATAGGTAGGTCCCTTCTTTCCTGCTGCTCTTAAATTCATGGCCTTTCAGTAGCCTACAGCTACTTTCAAGAAAATGAAATAGGGCAAGAATGCAGCAGGGACCCAGCAGAAGATGAGGCATAATCCAACCAGCAAAAAGGGTTTAGGAGTATTTTTTCTTGGCATCTGGTCTTTTTAGGAAAATTCTGTCACAGCAGAGAAGTTCAGAGCCATCTTACCACACATCTTCCCCCAACATCTATCCTTCTGCTTTATATCTGCCATAGCAAAACATTTAAAAGTGTCCTTCTATTCAGAGAGATTGCTATTGGCCTGGAAAAGAAGACTTTTTCCCCCTAGATACTGACTTCAGCAGAAATACACACCTATTATGTGAGAGCAGAATCTGAGAATAACAGAAGAGAGAAGCAGAAGTGCACAAATTATCCAAGATCTTCACTTCTAAACTTGCAATGTGGTCCAGCTTTTAACAAAGTACAAGAAAACAAAAGAAAAGAAAGCTCAACAATAGCAAAAACATTGTCAAACAATTTGGAGAAGTGCATGAGCATTGAAATTAAAATCTTTACTCTCAGTTTTTAAAGCCACGGACATTAAGATCTCAGCAAATATTTCAATACTTTCAGAAGAAGAGAAGTCATATTTATTCCACTTGTCAGATCTTGGGCATAATGCTGCCATTATTTAACTGTTTTACAAAACTGAGTTCCATTAATTCAGTTACCTGCTGGTGTGAATTCAAGGCTTTCGGCTGATGAGACACTCTAATTCCAACAGTCCCTGTCAATTCATGCATGCTGATGTTGCACAGACAGTATTCATTTTTGAAAATTAAAAAATAATGTATTTTTGCTATGTGCTGCTACTCACAGTTAGCACTGTAAAAGTGAGAGTCACCTTTTCAGGGCAGAAGGCCTGAGGAAATAGGAAGGCCATGATTTGATTACGTGAAAGATGTTTCCTTATGTCACAGTCCACATCAGAAAGATGTTGCAACACGGTCCTTGAGTAAGGGTGCAACACTGGGCTTGGTTTTCACACTGTAAACAACAGATAAAAATGGAATACTAACAACACTTGGAATTATAATGTATTAGGTTTTGGGCTGGCTGGTTGGAGGAATACAGTAATGAATATCTGAGCCTTCCCAAACCATATTTACTGTAATGTGCTGGTGGCACTAATTTCTCTATGCTTGGGTCCTTTTTCTCACATTTCTAATTCCCACTTAACTCTAAAATCTGTAAGAATTCTCACGACTAAGGATAAAACCCTTTTTTCTTCATTTAATCAAATTACAGTTCTGAAGTTTTGCATTGCTTTGTTCAGCTCACATAGCTGCTAAGAAGAGTATAGCACTTTGTGCCAGGACCCTAGGTTGGAAAAGAGGATGAAAAAGTCGTATCACACAGAAAAAACTTCAAAATACACCCAACCCAGCTATACTGTGGGTGCATTTTAAGCCCTGAGGTTTGCAATGAAAATAACCCTGGGTGCATGCCCTTGTACGCATTAAGGCACTAGTCCCTAAGACACAACAAGGCTGTAAGCTGAAACTTGCACCAGGATGGACACAGGGTCACACACCTGGATCCAAAAATGGACTGTCCTCCAGGTCAAACACAGCTCCTATAAAGCTTACAACTGTCTTGAATATCCACTTACCCCTAGCTGCTTCTTCCACATGGTAACCTCTTTCTGGCTAACATGGCAGCATATAATTATTTTAACAAGAACAGCAACAAAACAGCACTCAAGCTGTACTTGTGACTCAGTCCTGGGCCTTCAGAGAGGTTGCAAGGCCAAAACTCTGGGGAGGGAACACTCTCTTTGCAATGTATGTTTCACTTGAAAGCATTTTCTGTGTGTAGAATTAAACATTTTTATCTCCATTTTAAATGCCCTAAGACTCTCTTTTGATGTTAAGTTAGGAAAAAGGTGCACTCACAGAATTTGTGCTATTTTGGGATTTTCTACTTACATCCATGTTAAAGCACAAGAGAAATACATCCAAGAAAGAACTGTGATTTATAGAAACTATAAATACGAAACAAGAAATTGGAAATCAGAAATCTTCACTTCTAGAAAAGCATCATTACTTCATAAAGTACTCTAAATTTCAGAAGCAGGGTGCCAAGTAGAGCGACATTGCCGGTCTGCTCTGCTAAACCATGTTCTGCAGAGATTTCTGGGATAGAGTGTGCTCACTTTAGTTTGCAGGATTCTTTGTGGTATTTATATTAGTGCAAAATTTGTTGATGTAATGTCATGATGGTGGTCTTCTGCCCAAATCCAACATGTAATTAATGTGATTAAAACCACAACATTTCAAAGAAATTTTGGCATGCTTTTCTAGAAGGATATGCAGACTTCTTGAGTTTGTAGTACATATCTGAATGCAAATACATATGTTTGATTTCCCTTGAGTGCTGTGTTAAAAGTTATTATTACTGACCTGGAAATTATTCTACTTTCCCTATTTGACTATTGTTTTTGTCTGGGTTAATGCATCCCTGAAACCAGATGTGCAACACTGGATATATTTCCATTACTAAATGTGATCATGTGTATTTATTATCCTGATGTTTGAAGTGGTAACAGTTGGTTTGTGCTGCACACTCCATGATCTTGGTCTGGTACAATGACCAACAAGCCTCACAGGAAAAAATGCAGGGCACTGTAAGGAATCCATGGCAATGAGGCATTGCCTGGGGTATTATTGCTATGAACCACTTGAAACAAAAGGAAAGAAAACTTCGATTTTAGTTCTCTAAAGCATGCCTCTGTTAGATTTTACACAGGCATCTACCATGTGGCAGAACCAGCACCACCTCCCGCTGCTAGCAATGCAAAGGCTGCTCTGGCCAGTTCTAATTCCAGCCAGAAGAGTGCAGCAGGATATACCTGTGCTGAACATGTCCTCACAGGGCAGACCAAGAAAATGGACAAAAAACTTTTAAATATCACCCCCTCCCTACAATAACAGCCTGACATGTAAAACAAAATAAATACAAGTTAACAACAAATTGATTTCTTTCAGTCACAGAGAAGGGCAATAGAAAGAAGAGGATAGTTGACCAAACAGAGGCCATTGCTCCTTAACTCTAAATCCAGTAATTTACATTGCTGTAAACAAAAGACTAGTAATGGAGGAAGTGATTGTTTGTGAATACCAAAGATTTTTTAAAAATAAATTAAAGACTGGGAGAATATAACATAATGCAAAAACTACATTTTCAATAATCTTCCATAGGGACACAAAAAGGATTTTATGGAACCAGATTCTTAAATGTTTTGCAATATCACAGTGTACACCCAAGCCTTTGTGTTACTCTCACAATTTTCTTATGAGGTCAAAAATTACTGCTCTGAGTGTGCAATAAAATGCATCTGCAGATCTTTGCTTAATTTTAAACAGAAAGTTAAGAGTTATGGCTGGAGTTTTCATGCCAACCAGCCCAATTACCTGTAGATAGCCTTCCCCTCATCTGCATGAAGAGCACACAGCACTAGCAAGAGAGCAGAGTGTGTGTAATGCAGTGCTGGCAGTTCCATGTGAGAACAGGCACCGTTTTTTTTGAGTTTTGTTTCCAGCTGAACTGCATGGTCTGAATAAGGGGGAAACCCCCATCCCTTTATCATAAAAAATGTTACAAAGATACAGGTGAGAAACTGAGACTGCTTTCCAACTGTACCCTTAAAGAGGTTCCTTCATACAATCATAGCAGAATACAGGAAAAAGAAGGGAGGGTAGCATTCCCAAATGCCACAGGGGAAAGAGTAGGAACAGAGAAAACAGAAATTTTCCCATTCATTTCAACATGCAGCTATTCCTTCATTCCTGCTTCATCTCCCACATGCTGGCACTGGCATCATACACTCACTGGCAGTAGCTGTCCATGTCTTCATGGCTTCCAAAATGGGTTATTCTCCATTCAGTTCCTACTGTTTTCTTCAAAAAAGAAAGACCTTCTCCCTTTCTGCCACAAATAATATTCAAGAAGGAACTCCTCATTAAAGATTCTCCCTCTGTGGATGGTGGTAACACACAAAAGTGCACAAATGCCACCCACATTAGTAACTGTGATCCATGCACTCCTTCCCCTGTGGCTGCTCTCCAAATCACAGTTCCCTAGTTTCATTCTCAGCTACTGTTCTTCTTCATTCTTATTTGTGCAAGGTAAAAAGGAGAAAAAGAAACACAGAGCCTGGAGACTTTTGTCAAACTTCACAGAAGTGAGAAAAACCTAGGTGCACCACCAACCTCCCACCTCCCCTGGAAAGGAAGGAGATGAAACAGCTGAAGGATAAGGACGGGCACAGCAGAAGCTCTAGCTACACTGAATACCTTTGTATTCAGAGGGTGAAGGCGTTTCGTGCTAAAGCAGGGGGAGGCAGTGCTGGGAAAGCTAAGTAGATGGTTTCACTCAAAGGACTTTTTCCTGGATATGCTGAGGAAGGCAAAGGGACTTATAACCTACAGGGCATTAGCAAAAGGTGGAAGCTCTGCACACTGACTTCCTGAAGAGAAGCCCCCATTTTTGTAGATATCATTACCAAGCCCCGCATTACTTTGCATAGGATAGCATTAGGCAAGTTGCTGGACTGGAGCACACTCCCCTGGAGCTGCTCACAGCCCGAGAAGCCTGCATGTACCTCTCGCTTGCACATGGCCTCTCTGTGCTCAGGAATCCAACGTAAGGTTTATATCATCCCACACAGAGGTGCAGATGTTGGCTTCCCAGAGCAGCAATAACATGTCTCCTCTCTAGTAAGTTATGTTGTTTTCCCAGCGTCTCCTCTGAAGTCACTCTGGCTGCTCCTGGTTCTTCCACATCTCTGTAGGCCATACACTCACACATTTTGTTCTCTTTGAGAATTTTTGGCTGGAGACTGTCAGAATGTCATAAGGCATATCTGTCCAGATTTTGAACTTGCCTAAACTGGCCAAGCTCACTCAGAGTTAGTGTTTTATATCTGCTCAGGATCTGTTTCATGCTCTCTTACCAGCCAAGATAACACTAGTACAGTTGTTACATTGGTCATGTAGAAATACTGCCTGCAAATCCTTTATAGTGGAGACAGAGGTGTAGAAATGAGTAAAAACTCATCTTTTATTTCACAGTATTGTATTTTGACCTGTTTTAGTAAGTTAGCAGTTACAAAGCATTTTAAGCAGCCAACATGGGCCTATGTACTCACACATGTAACTAACGATCCTTGTTGAGACATGATTCCAGTATTATATGCCCTGTTCTACTGAATTCATTGAAATTGCTCCCAACTTACATTACCATAAATGAGAAGAGAATTATGTTTAACATGAATATGCAGCCCTATGCCTATGCAATTTTACTATGTATTGATATACATGTGTGCATAAATCACCTATGCATGGAGTGCATATACATATTGTCATTTTTATAAATCAGCAGATTCAAATGAGGTATTTTCCTAGAAAACAGCTTGTATAATGACTACAGTTAAAAATAATCATTTTGGAATTAAAATGAGAACTCAGATTGAAATCTTTTTGTCTGCTCAGTTTTACTGCAGTGCTAGTTTCTCAGTAGAGACCTTAACAGTAATAGATTACTTGTAACCCTAGGATCCTCTTCTTAAAAAATTTAGGAAGCCATTGCAGTTTACTGTTATGACTGAACAAATGTTAGGACTTGCTGTTTCTGAATCGGAATGGATACAAAGAGGAGGTGAGAAGAATCCAGGATAATTCCGTTCATCCTTGACAGTCACCTCACTGGCTTTAGGCTTCAGTGAGAAGGGCAGACCAGGCTTCTGGTCTTGAGAAACACTGGTCTGTGGTAGGAGATGGACAGACAGGGAGTGAATAGGAAATGTGTTACACACCTTAAGAACTTACAGTTTGACTCAAAGACGGAAAAAGGGCAGGGAAGCTTCAAAAGAAGAGTTCTCTCTCTCATACCATCATATGACAAGGAAGGCTTGAGCTTTTTCTAGTACATTGTGTGTCCATCTAGGACCTATTTTCCTTTTTTCAAGCAGCCATCAACATTGGTTTTCCAAAAAGTGGTAACTAATTCCACAGTCCAATCCTGACAGTTTCTCAGACTTGAAACTACCTGCAGAGCATACAGTCTTCAAGGACTGCCTCTATCTAAATTTGCAAGCTTCTAAAAAGTGGCAGATGCAGGAGTTAACGATAGCAGCAATATCATGAAAATAACACATTTTAGAAATCCCTATACTGAATGAGGAGAAACTAGAGAACAAGAAGACTAATGACCAAAGATTTAAAAGACTGAAGCAAAGAATCAGCTCACACTTAAGACATGTTTGGATTGGCCTTAATTTATTGAAAAGAAAAAAAAAATTCAAAAAATTGTAGAATGATGCTGATATATGGTACTCTTCACAGTCCAAACTAATGAGAGTTTTGCTAGAGACTTTGGCAAGCACACGTTTAACAAACTCTTTCAGTGCTGCACTCAGCAGCCAAAGCAACTTCTCTGCTTATTAAACACAAGCATCTGCAGGCAATAATGGATAGTAATTCACAGTCAGTTTTACCAGTTTAGGGTAGGAGCTACAGAGATAACATAAAAGGCTACAAATGCTTCCATGAAGTTTTAAACCAGTGCAGAATTAGATGAAGTGCTCACCAGAGAGGGACTGTCACTTCACAGCGTTACCTTTCCTTTGCCTCTTCACAGGCCACACGTAAAAGCTGGAGGGTGCTCACAGGGAAGGGAGCTGTCAGGGCTACAGTTTAACAGGGTGATGTTTCAACAGTACATTTCCAAGTTAGCAACCTCACATAATACAAGGACTGCCAAAAGGCAAGGGGAGCCAGGGGGTGAGGGGTGAAGGTAAGGGGAAATGAAAAGCCAGTCTACCTTTAGAAACATGCTTGCTGAGGTTATGTGGAAATCCCTCTAGCCAGCAATCTGTTAGAGAGTTTTCCAAAAGTTTTCCAAGTCATTCAAAGCAGACTCAATCATGATATGAATACTTAATTCTACTTCAAACCTTTTCTTGCCCTCCCCTCAGATAGGGGGGACTGGCAGTAAATGCTGCTCTGAACAAAACCTTTGATCCAACCTTCCTTTTCTTATTGCACTGTTGTCTCCTTCCCAGTTCAAACTCTCATTTCAGCTTGGAAATGAATGCTCACTAGCAGGCTGAATGGAATCCTTATGGGCTGTATCTCAAACTCTAAAGGTGTTTTTAGTTTAGCTGCTTTTCTTAAATCTATGCTTGCTGATTAATCAGAAATTGCTCGTGAGCCCTTTTCAAGGAGGACCTGGCACTCTATTTAAAAATCCCTGGATTAAGTCCAAGTAGTTTAGCTGTTTTTCAGACTTCCCTATTCAATGCAGGGCATCAGACAGTTATTTTCAGAACTTGTTTCTCCACTTTGCTGGGTTTTGCAGTGTATAACTTCAGTAAAGATTCACTAGAAACAACAGCCTCTGGTTTTGCTGCAGTTCTTTTCAAAGTACTTAGAAAACTAGGGCTATAAAAACAGATCCCTTACACTCCATTCAAAATAGATTTCTGCAAATACTCCTCTAAGCACCAGGACACTCATTGTTCTAGAGGGACACAGATTGGCTACCATAAGCTATTCAAAATACCTGTGTTCTGAAACTGGATGCTCAGAGTGGCTACCCCGCAGTGTGCACCCGTGCCTTCTCCTTTGGAGTCACAGAAAGATGACAGGATCTAGTGTTTGAGGCTCTTGTTCTCTGAGGAAGAGGAAAAAAGATAAAAATAAAAAAGGAGCAACATACTCGAGTAGCAAGGGTGGGCATGCCCAGGCCCAGCTCAAATCTCAGGCGAAGATTTGAGCCCCCAACTGTACATACTCACAGATTGCAGATGTGAACATCTCTGGAACTGAGCCTCAGCCAGGGGAAGCTGCTTCAGCTTTCCAGACCGACTCTGAAGAGCTCCAAAAATAATGGTACTACTATTCTGAAGTGAGGTTACTTCCTTCAACATCTGTGGTGAATATGTGATACGGGCTGCTATAAGCATCACACGTATTTAAAACTAACAGGAGATGTCAAGGCTTGGTCCAGCCACATTGTGGTCATTAGGAGGAGGGAGCTACACAAATGCTTCATGAGATACATATGCTGCTCTAGGGGTACTAAGGGTTAGCCTGTTCTGAGAAATCTCCCATCCTGTCCAGATTTTTGAGAAATAACAAAGAAAACCCCACCAAACCCTTCCAAAGTATAAAGAATAAAGAGGGCACAAAATATCTTTCAGCATAGTTCTCAATGATGAGATATTTACCTTCTGTTTAGCTGACGGTTTTTAAACGAATCTCTACCCTTGCCTACTGTACAAAGGAAAAAAAAAAAAAATCAATAAAATATCTGACAACATGTATTACATTACTTCTAATGGCTCATTAAAATAATGACACTTCCTTACATGGAATAAGTTAGTACCATTGTCAAACCAGTGCTCTCTACAGACAGAATGTGTTTTCAGAAATTGGTTTTTCTTTAAATAAAAATTAAGAATAGCAGTATTTTCAAGCAAAAAAGCCTACTTTTCTGAATCAACCAGAGGCATTATTATTGGTTTTTATTAACACATACAAAATTATTAGGGTATACAAATGTGTTTCTTTTTTTGACACAGTGAAAACTAAATAAATGGGCATTACAACATTTGTTTACATCACATTTTGTTTCAAAAAACCAGTTAATGATTAAACAAAGAGGTTTATATATATATATGTATAAAAAAAAAGCTTGAAATAGCTGGATAACAAATAATTGATTTATACTATCAAAAGGCTGGGAGCAATTGTGTCTCCTGTGATTGTGCCCTTAGCTTTCAAACTATGACCCCCACTGACATGAGTTTCTATTAAAATTCCAAAGAAAACAAAAATAAAAAAACTCAACAAAACAAACACCACCCTACTCCCCCAAAAAACCAAAACACCAACTGCCCCCAGAACACAAAACCTCGAAGCAATGGCACAACTTTCCGCAGGCTAATATTTTTTCCTGACGGCTTCAAGCACAAATGAATTATTTTAAATATCACATAAACCTACAGTAAATTAAAAAAATAGAAGATTACTTTACAATGCATGGAAACCATTTCTAGTGAGCACAAACATTTACAACTGTGTCATGTTTTTTCCTTGCATAACCCATACTCACACACAAACCAGTTTTCAAAAGAATTGGTGAAATATTCAGTCCACATTTGTTTCTTTTATACAATATGAAATGGTTACAATACCATAGTATTTTTTAGAATAAGTTAAACATCAAGACATATGGCAATAGCATTGTACTATTCTTTCTACATACATATGAAATCCTGAATTTCAGTCTATTTTTATTCAGTCACAAAAATGAATAAAGACTAAGATCCAGTTATACTGGAGAACTAGACTAGTTCTAGAAACCACAAATACTGTAAGCACTTTGGTATAATATGTACAGATTGTGCTGTCGATGTCATGCTTGCATACTAGAATTGATCAACAGATTTCCACTGGTGGAATAAAGTAAAAAAGGTACTGTAAGACTTGCTTTCTTATTTCTTTTCCTCTTTGAAAATGATTCAAAGAGGACACACCACAAGTACACACACAGCATTTGTATGATGTGGCTACAAATTAAATATTAAAGTGTTTTTTATATACAATGCAAGGCCAGTCTTCTTAAGTGCATAGAACGTAATGCAGAATACTGTTAACTACAAGGGCAAGTACAAAGATATGAAACATTTTAACAGATCTCGAACAAAAAGAGGTGTGAATGAGAATAAGCATTCTTCTATTGTTACAAAGATCAACACATTTTATGCCCCACCTGTAAGAGAAACTAACTGCTGCACCATGGGAGATATCTACTGCATCCATTTTATCTCTTTCTCTCAGAGGGTTAGAATTGCACCCTCAAACTCTTAAACATTTGGATATTTGGTTGGGGGCTTTCTTCCTTCCCTCCCCCCTATTTTTAACAAAATTTTTCTCTTCCTGAAAGCAGAACTCAAAAAGTGCATTTTAGACTAAAGGGCTTACTTTCTTCCCCTATTTTATGGATGCTTTTGCTGTAGTTTAGAAATTTTAGCTTAATCTATTCATTCTTTCTACCACTACAATTTATCAGAATGTCTCAGACTTATTCAGGCTATTCTGCCAACAAGTAGCCCCCTTTCCTGCAAAGCAAATGGTATCAAATTCTAAGAAATCCAAAATAATGTAATCTTTACTGAAGTGGAATGCAAACTTAAAGAGTAAGGACTGCAGGATTTTCAGAAGATTTGGACTGTTTGCAGTTTTTCCCAAATTTGTATTTTCTCCTTTGGATTTTGGGATGTAGTTAAATACAAATATTCTGTTCTACTAATACTGCAAGTCAGCTTCAGACTAAGATCTCCGGAACAAAATGGTAGCCTCAAAAATCTCAACCCAACCAGAGGAAACTCACCCCAATCATTACTCATTTCTTACACAACACAACAACTCATTTAACATGTAAACACAAGCAATGATGGTTCTCATATGCAGCTCTTACTGTGGCAAGTAATACTTCACAGGTATCAGAAACACTTGAGTTAATGTCTCCGTATTTCCCCCCCTTTCTAAGATGTTTTCTTTTCCTTACAGAAGTTTTAGCTGTTCAACATCAAACCAAACAATTGCACAAAAACTACAGCACGAAGCTTTGCTAACTGAAACTGCTGGAGAGCACACACGGGAGAAAAGAACTTGACTGTGGTTGTTGAGTGAGCTAGAAGTCAAATGAGCTTAAATAAAACTAATGTTAACACATTCCTTAATTGAAATGATTAATTCTTAGCAGAAATAAACTAAGATCAGTCTGATCTTACTGTAAGCTAGTTGGTGACCCAGCCAGACTTTTGTGCAGATTGGGGTTTTGACTGTGCCTGTTCCGACTGCGAACAGATGAAAACATTGTGTTGCAACCTGGGACTTTGCATTTGTGGAGCTGGCGGAGATGCACAGTTTTGTAATGAGCCCTGAAAGTTCCTTTATTACTGTATGTTTTTTGACATATATGACAAGTTATTGGCAAACTGGAAGGTAAATTTATAAAGTTTTGATTAGCTTTCTCAATTAAAGTACAGTCTTGGTAGAGTTCATCATTGGGCATGAGGCTGGGTCCTTCACAGCTTTCATCACTATCATCCAAAGGCATGGTGCATATTTCACTTCCTCCGTCAGAATCCCAAGAAGAATGAGCACTGCTCTCAGATTTAATGCTGGAAGTAGTGCTTAGATCCAGAACAGCTCCATCATTTAATGGATCGTATCCATAACTCTCAGAACAGGGTTCTGTAATTTTGCTCATTGGAAAAACGTAGCTGCCTGTTCTGTTCATTCCTTTGAAGATTACAGAAGTATGTCCAACGTGTTGTTTTAAAGAGACATCTTGGCAAAACTCCTTAGCCATGTCTTTCAAGAGGTATGTTGCATTGAAATGGTTGTTGAATTCCAGTGTATCTTTAGTCAGAAGCTTATGATGAAGATTTAGGTTTGAACTATGTCTAGAAGAACAAAGACAAGCTTAGCAAGAAAGTGTTTCGCCTCACTTAACAGCTGTTTCATAATGATCATAAACAAAGAAAAGGAAAATCAATTATTTAGTAGCATGCATGAATTGTATACTTCAGATTTGACCAACTGCTACACTGGGACTGCACATGGACAATTGACACATGTGACTGGGTTTCTGAACTTGCTTGCACTGGCATGTATCAGATTCTATGCAATAACTCTACAGCAATCAATGTTTCAGATTCTCTCCTGCATTGAGGATAGCTGTCTGCTCTGCTAGATCTAGTGCTGAGCCTAAAAGAAGTGGGGGACAGACTAAAAACCTGTAAACTGAACTGAGATCAGAGAATGGACTGAGGTGGGTAAGAAACAAGATTCTTTCCCAAAGGATAAAGCAAGAAAGGATTGACACCTGAGTCTGCAAAAAATGTTGATGATCTCAAGTACTGTAATCATGTCCAGGATGCAGCTGTACACATCAGTACAGAGCCTTTTCTTGACAGGAGTTTCCTTCAAAAAATGAAAATTTAATAATATGCAACTTGCATTTTGAAATGGGCATCTCTGGGTTCAGTTTAAAACCACCAAAACATACAGGATCACTGCTCCTCATTGAATACTATCAATCAGCTCACTGAGAACTTACAAGCTCTGCCTAGAAGGCTGAGTTTATTGTAATACTGGCAAAACATTTGTCTTTCTCCTTGCCATCATGGTTTAATCAGAACCATGAATTGTTCAAACAGGCACAGAAATATTAAGCACTTGTAGTCACACTACTCTATGTTAAAGTCTAGAAACTTCTGCAAAGTTCCAAATAACTATTGTTTTGTACAAAGCTTGTGAAATGTCTTCTGAGCTCACTTGCTTTTTCTCTTTTTTTTAAAAAAACTCGTCTTCCAAAAGCACCTATGTTAAAACTTATCTCAACATACTGGTGTGGGAAGGAATTTGTGGCATGTGAATGCAAATCTTACTGCTGGCCTTCTTTCCTGTGGCCCATATCGCAATTACGGCGGAGAGGAATTCACATCTGGGAAGATGCAGGCAGCAGGGTATGAAGCCCTGCCAGCAGCAGATGAATCTGCGCATCTCAGATGCAGCGGCCAGTCCTCAGAGACCGGCTCATCCTCTCTCTGGATTGCATCAGCTGGCTCCAGCACTCCTAGCAGATTACAGACAATCTAAACCTTGTGTCACTCTGAACTACTATCCAGGCATGCTTCCTGCAGCCAAAAGCTGCTCTAACACCGTTACAGACTTGGAATACTTGTAACACTTCGTTGCACTTGAATAGGTTTGTTACCTATCACTGACCGCTTCAGATACATCACTGATGGTCAACAATAAGGCTTCAGTTCCTGTTTCTCAGTTTATGCTCATAATAGGCTGAAATAAAATGAATTACAGCAATACAGTACTGAAATGAACATTAAACTGAATCAAGCTCATGCTATAGTTTAGAAATTTGTATTTAATCTCACAGAAAAGCACTACTGATGTGGATACACACCAGATAGTGTTAGTTTGACTACCATTGCATAATGTTAATTTTCTGCTGACAAAGACTAATCTTGCTTTTCTTAAGGGCTTTTTCTCACCAGTCTGTTCCAAATCCTTGAGTAAAGAAAGGACAAGTGAAGATTTCCCAAATTGACCTCGTTGCTTTTTCATTGAAAAACACTGTATACATTAAAATACATATGAAAGTACATATTAGACATCTAAGTCCACACATCCATCTAATGGAAAACTGCTGAATTCATACCCTTATGGCCTTCCCTTTATGTACTAAAGTATTCTTTCAACTACTGCAGTCTTTATCAGTTATGAAATTTTCATGGCTTTATTTAATACCTTGTAGTCTAGTGGAAAGGAAATATTTCTTTTAATGGATTTTCATTTCAAGAATGTTCTGATAAGTTATCATACCTGTTATACGAGGATATACAGAAAATATTTGTAGCCTCCATTCCTCAAACACTCATTTTAATTTCAAATTAGGCTCCATTGTGATGGTAAAATAAATACAATTTTGTTTATAATTTTCTTACCTGTCTCGACTTCTACGAGAAGGGAAAGCAGCATTACAGCCCTCAACTGTGCAAATATGCATTTCTTTGAGATGTACATTTTTGAAATGCATTTTTACACTGTAAGGGTTTTTAAAAGTCTTCTTACAGACGTCGCAATGAAAGCGGCTTTCTTCCTTCTGAATCCCTAGTGCATGTTGACTGACATGATCCATATCTTTAGAGTCTTCAAAACAAGGAATGGCAGCACCCCTGTTTGACAAAGTGCTGAAAAAGCCCCCGGTCAGCAAGTGGTGTTGCAATTCAGGGCAGTCATTTTTAGGAATCCTGTGCTTTGACTGCTCTTTAATATACATGGGGGGTTCAGTCATTGGTTTTATAACATCACTGTGGTGGTGTTTTGGATCTTCATACATAATCTCATGGGAAACTATTTTTAATGGTTGGTTTTCTTCTGGTTTAACCTCTTTCTCACAGTGTTGCAATTCATTCTCAGAGATATCCTCGATGTATTTGTTATTTGGTGCAAAGACAGATTCAAAATACTTTGGGCCCTCTACCCCAGAGAGAGATTTCCATGAATTACCTGAATGGGGGTGCTTTTCCACCCCGTCGGTCACCCGCTTCTCTATCTTATGCTCACAGGTCTCAAGCTCTCCATCGCTTACCACCTGCAGACGTGAATCATCTTCAGAACTGGCAACATCGCTACTTTCATGGGGTGTCTCAACAGCTTCCTTCTCTATCTTAATGGGCATACTCGACTTACGAGATTTCTTCTTGGGGAGCATGTCAAATGGCAATTCATTGGAAACAAGCTGCTCTGGTATTGAGGAAGAAACAAGAGGCAGAGAAGGAAGAGTACCTGGAGTATTGGCAAGCTCAGCTGGTGTGACTGGACTACGGTAAAAAGGAAGTACAGGCTGTACTGTCTTCAGGTTTGGAAAGAGGACACCGTTATGTCCAATACTGGAAAATCCAGCCTGGCCTTTTGAATCTGTACAAGAGCTGGCGTAGCTGGAAATAGTTCTGCTATCCGGAGTTAAAATTGTAAATTCTGTCCTTTTGCTATCTCCAGGTCCAGCAATGGTCAAACCATTTCTTAGATCTTTATCCCTGTTATTTCTGTTCATTGGCATATGGAGTCTGGGGTTAGGATTTGCACTGTGACGATTTCGACTACGCAATGAGCTAAACACCATATTGCAGCCCTCAATGGTGCATTTGTGCTTTATCTTCAGATGAACAGCATTGTAATGTATTTTCAAAGTACCTTTGTCATAAAATGTTTTTTCACATGCAGTGCAGAAGACACGCCCTTTCCTTGGCCCAGCATTTTTTTCAACAGATTTCATTTTGTTTTCTGGAGATAGTGCTGTCATTTCAAGCTTTGCTGCTGTATTATGTGAACTGGAATCACTTAAAAGGGCATCATCTTCTGTTTTAGTGACATCTGGACCATTTATGCTCCTCTCATTTTCAACTTGAAATGGTGCAGAACTAGAAGTTAAGAAGCTGCTTTCAGAAAATGGTATCTGAAGATCTTGTTTAGTTTCGTTGCTATGGTCTTGACCTTGCTCAATCAAATGTCTTTCTGGTGGTGAACCTATCAAAGGTGGAGGCACTGGACTGAAAAACTGAAACGGCAGCATGAAAGCCATGTTATTTACAATATTCTCAAAGGGATGAATGTTGGTAGGACTCATTTTGTCCAAGGAAGCAGAAAAATTAGGACTGTGCGGATTGCAGCTCTCAATGAATGCCCTAATATCCAAATTGGCAGTTGGTGGTGGTATTATGATCGATTGCCCTTCTTTCTCTTGAATTGCCATTAACTCTACAATGGACTTAGTTTCTCCAAAGCGAAGAAACTGCTGCAAAGTAGCCAGTTCTTCTTCAGTGGTCATTATGCTCCAGTGATCCAGCACCTTTCCTGAAGCATCCTAAAGCCAAAAATATTTAAATGAGTTAGACATTAGTTAAGGCAAACAAAAAACACCTCCCCTCAAATCTATAATTTTTTTCAGAGACTAGAATTTCTTCTCTAGCAAAAAACTAAAAACATTCAATTTAATGAGATTAATGTGAATTCTGTGATAATTTCTTCCAAATTTTACCACATTGGTGATATTATTTCTTCCTAAAGTAACAGTAATACTTTCCAATAAACTATTTTTTTCCACAAAAATTAAGACACGTTATTTGAACAACAGATAGTATCCTGTAAGCACAGACAGCAGAGATGGAGCAATCAGACCAAGATTTAGCTCCTCATTTAAGTCAAGTATTCTTTCATTGCAAGTTTAATAATCTTCCAAGCAACTAAGATCAGAGAACAAATGAACCTGTATTGATCTATTGCCAGTTTTCACAGAGCACAGCTGTAATTACACTAGTGTTGGAGTTCTTTCAAACTCTAGCTATGCCTAACTTTTCCCAATAACTACAATAAATATTTTATCACAGAACATGTATTTGATGGCCTACTGAGATTTTTCACAGTGCATGTAAGAGTTTCTAAGATGATGAAGAACGTAACATTATAAATTTTTCATGTGATAGAGGTTCAAGGTAATTGATTCCATATTTTTAATCCTAACACTAAAAAGCAAGATTATCAAGACCATTAAATATTGATTCATGTCATAATGTAAGATCATAATGTTACTTTACATAAAAGGTAACTTCCACAGCAGCAAGGACTAACATCAGTGTAAGCACATAGGGCCAAATACACTCTGGCTGCAGCTCCAGTAAGGTCGGTAGCACTACATCAGAGATGAACATTGTCCCTGGTGTTTTAAATAATGGTAAGTTTATTTCTTGATGTATTATTCTGCTGTATAAAAGCAAACTCACTGTTTAAATAATACTGGAACAAATTCTAAAGCCTTTACTTTGATACATTACCAGTAACTTTTGATTTTTATTTTTGCTTACCTTTGTTGTTAGATTTGAGCAAGCAGAAAGATTTCAATTAAGTCCAACTAAAAAAGAGAGCAATCACTAGAAATCCATCCTTTCTTTTCTGGCATTAAGCTTGCACAGGTCTATTACTGCCTTTCAGATGCAACATGATGTTAACGCATTGTGAACCACTGAGAAGATTAAGCTAGAAAACTACTTAACTGTCATATTTCTATTTAGAAAGCCCCTCTAAATACCTGTAGCACATATCCACGTATATAATCCTGCAGTGTCCAATCCAGAGCGTGGAGAATCTGTATCACCTCTTCCTGCTTCAGAACACTGAAAAGCCGATCGAGCAGAATTTTAAGGCGCACAGGTATGGCTTGGGTTCCATACAACATGAGGCTACTGATATCAAAGACAACATTGGATTGAACTATTTCTACTTGGCTTGATGGGTAGAGGTTTGGAATCCTTAGTTTGCTCAGGGCTGAAAATAAAAATCACAAAATGTAAATAAACTTGAGTCCCAAGAGAGCGAAAATTGAATGCAACTAATATTGGGGTGAGGGTTGAGGAGTGACACAAAAAGCATGTAATAGTTATGAGGATCCTAATGGTTTTCTATAGATTGTAAAAACAAATATTACCATGTGCTACCCATCCATGCCGGCACTGGTCACATTGTCGCTGATTTATTTTCCCAGGCTTGAAACACTGACAACTACAGTTCACGAGAGTGCACCGGATAGCCTGGAGATCAATGGAAAGCATGATAGGTAATAGATAAGTACCATTCACAGTGTGCAGATTATACATCTACAGTAACCCCATAAAACCCACATGAAGACAGAGTTAACATACCAGAACATACCTATCAATGTGCAATATAAGTAATCCAGGCAAAGCCTGAGTTACACAAGGCTAGCTCTGCCTGAAAGAGTCAAGTCACCAGCAGAAACACTACAGTAATACAGAAGCAGAATATTTAACGATATACATAGCAACACTTCTGTGGATTTATTTAGGCTGAAGCACCTTCATAATAATTATTAAGTGTTATAAATTATGAATTCATGTAAGCTACGATCCTAATGTGGGATCACTTTCTCAGGACGGTTTGAAAACAAAGATGTACAGATCAAAGACCCCCTCTCTTGCAGTTTTGCTGGAACTCCGTACTGCAATATAGGAAGTTCTAATGAGCAATGCATTAGCCCTGCACAGATGCCATGCCCTACACACACGGAATTCACAAGGAATATATGTGTTCTGTCAAAGACACAGGAGTTCACTAATGCTCCTCAGTAACAAAGTTCACCAAAAAGTACTCCAACTCCTCAAAGACTAATCCCATTTTGTAAGGGAAATGCCTGAAAGCAAAATAGAGCACACAGAGAGCAACCAGTAGCACAGTTCAATTTGTACATCACTTTACTCTCACCAAGGTCATCTATAATGCAAATCAAATTAGTATTCAGATGTCCCTAATCAATGAGGTGAGACAAACTTGCTTCCTGGAATATATGATTTCTTCTGTATGTACCCATCTGCTGGAGAAGGCAAACAGACAACTTGGAGGTCCTAGTTAAAGCTCCAGGGGGACTGCTACAGAGCAAAGCTTTTGTGGGATTCTGCACTGCTTGGATCTGGCACCGAGAATAGTTCCTGCATAAACAGAATATTTATTGAGGGAGGGAAAGCAAAGAAATTGATGTGCAGAAAGTCTTCACTGAAATAGTAAAGAAAAAGAGTTAGATCATGCAATTGTAAAATGTCTGTATTTTTCTGCGTTTAAATTAATGTTCCCTCTCCTTAGGTTTTATGCAAAATGGGGACTTCCACTCCTCAAAATACCCATAGGAAAGTAAGGTAAGATTTGAACAAAAAGGAAACGTGGCATTCCCACACTGGCACTTCAGAAGACATGCAAGGAAGCCTGATTGTCCAAAAACTTGCTAAGAAAGATGGACATAACATTTAAACTCAAAAGAACATGGCAGAAAGTTAATTTCACTGAGATTTGCAATGGGCACTTCTTTAGACTTGAAGACTCTGGCTGACTCAGGGCAGAAGAGGACACTGCATACAAAAGCTTACTACAAACAAGCATGTTCAGGACATTTGGATGTCTAGTGCCTCACAGTAATGGAGTGAGATTTTAAAATCTCAGTATCTGGTTTATCCAGGAGTTACCTTACATGCACATCTCCAAACTGCAGTGACTTGATGCTGAGATTTGCCTGTATTTGAAGAATCGGAACAAGTGGCAACAGGGCTCTTGAAATCTCTGAATCACTTTGCCTTTAATCTTTTAAAGGAGCCATTGCAAAATCCTGTGTTCTTGAGAAAAGCTCTGTGCTCCCCATAAAGTCATAAAATACACATCAATACCCTATGCGGTGTCAATTGCTTCATTTTAATGGAGGATATATTTTCACTTAGATGCTAAAATACTTCCATATAACAATAAAAAGCCATAAATTTCTTATGGAAAGGTTGGAGGAAGAAAAGGCGTAGCTGACTGCGGATTCATTTCTAACACAATATATCAAACAATAATGCAGTTCGAGTCTTCTGCCTCTCTGCATACATAATATTCTGTGACTTGCCTGGACTGAAGCCCTTCCACAGGCAACCCTGCTAGGTTCAGTAAGGTACAGTGCATTCCATAAATGCATCTTTTACATTCCCTTCAGACAAAATTACAAAAGAGTACTTCCTTTTTCTGCAAGAAGTAACAGAAATCTGCACAATGAAAAAAGCTGTCACGATGATAAGTTAATTGAGATTTCAAAATTTTTTTCATTCCTTTTCCTTTGGACATGTTCCACAAACCACTGACCTTTCAAACTATTTTTCTATTTAATTTGTGTACTTGGACAAGAAAGATATACTACACCAAATTTTGCATTTCATAGCTTTCTGTAAGAGCCTTCTTCTATATGGTAAATGTGTTTATTTTGCTTTTCTGTGTATGTCCAGAAGACTGCACACGCCAAAACAGGAACAAGTAAAAGGAGGACATTTTGATTTACATATATGAAAGCAGCTGTTACAAAGGGAGTAGAGCTCCCCTTCTATTCTAAATATTGAACTGATCCCCTCTCAAGTCACATTATTGCTTCTGGAAATTAGAAGGAGTTAGCTTGCATCCTGCTAACATATCAAAGGTGCACCCTTGAATCAGGGATCCGTTGCTGACTTAAAAAATGACTTGAAAGAATCCCTAAGAAGAAACAACTGTCATTTTCCAGGTTTTTAGCATTTCCTTTCATTTGTGCTTGTCACAATCTGTGTCTCCTAAAACTTTTCTAGCACCATTTATAATAATATATATAATATAGCCACAGAGAATATGTAACCAAGCAAAATTCACTTCTGAAAGAATCAGTGAGTCACAATTTTAAATTGTCACTGTTCAACTTAAAAAGGTATTTGTAAAAGTTGCACTTTGATTATCTCCCCAATTAACACATATTGGACTTTAATGAAGAGAAATTTAGCAAAACTTCATGAAAATAATACCCTTGTCTTTTGCCCGTTAATCCTACTATCCTTAATACGCCTGTTCTAAGGTACTGTAATTATATCAAGTCCTTTAATAAGCTTTATTTTCCCAACAAGTGGAATGTACACACAATTTCATTCTGCAGAACAAAGGAATAACTTTCTGTATTGCATAGATGCAAAGCTTGAAAATTATAATTAAAGGATTGGAAATGTAGAAGGAGATTACAGTGGAAATTTTTAAAAGTACAATCCTTTCATTCACATCATTATTTAATTTCATTTTCTAGAAACAGAAGGCAGATAGTCTAAAAACCTAAATCTTATGCTATCATCAAGGATCTTGGTATTGCTTTCCAGTCACTCTGTCCTTCACAAATGGATCTTTCCAAATCCATTATCAGCCATGCTTTCTTAATTCTTTTAAAAAACAGAGTTGAAAAGACTAATCAAAATTTTCTCTGGTTTTACCAGCATGACCGTGGGAATCTGAATGCTGAACTTTAAATAAAAATGATCCCTCACTACAAGAAAGACATTAACCATTAAACTGGTCACTGAAAAACATCTAACTACTAATCACTGAATTTTAACATCTGCTGCTTGAAAGTCACGCCTGCTCATGTCCTTTTTTTGCCAGATATTGATGTGGCTTCAATTATGCTTCAGAAGTTACTGAATGTTTCTTTACAACCCACTCACAGCCCTCACAGCTAAGGAAAAGCCCAGGCTAATGGGACATACTCATGCTGATTCTAGGTATATAATCAGGCTTCATTTCACAAAGCAAGTTTGAGGAAGTCTTCTGAGACCTATGCTCACTCGCAACATACAACAGGTTTAAAGAAATGCAGCAAGAGAAGGGCACTATAAGCATATCCAATCTCATTCAGTGTTAAGTGGGTTCTGGTTTGACAGCACTTCGGCTTGGGAAATAAATTAACAAGCAAGGAAATATTGAAGACCTTGTCAGGACCAACTTGGAGATCTCTGCTCCTGCTGGAAAGCTGGTCTAGGTCTCTGCACACAGCAAGGGCTGCAAGCGCAGACACCAGTAAAACCAGTACTCTGGTGGTATTTAACAACAGAAATACACAGGTCAGCACCCTCACTTCTGGCACTTTCTGGCATTTAAGGAAAACCCTTGCCTTTCTTGCACAAAGTTTCTCCCCACTTTAAAAACTGCTGCTTTTTTTCAAGCTACTGCCGTCACATGAAGTGCTTGAGAGCTTCCCTGCTCTGCTATGAGGATTACCGACAAAATGGTGTCACTGATGCCAGGTTACAGGAATATATATGTGCAGGCAGGGCTTAGAAATTTCTCTCAGTTTAAAATGTAAGTCTGAAGAAGGAATAGGAGTTACATCAAACAAATACATGAGAGAAACTTTCATTAGATAAGCTATAGCAGATACTGCTTTCGTTGCCCTCTCTTGAGGGTTTCTAGCAAGAAGCCGTATCTCCTACGGCTATCTCATCATCATCAGTGGTAATCCCACTGAATATATGTAACCCACCATGATATGTGCTCTGGTGAGCACTAATTCTATAGGAAAGAACTGGGACATATCCCATATTTGCAGAATAGACCCACAGTGGCTCCACAGTAACAACACTTGTGGAGAAAAAGGCATGATTTACATTCAGGGAAGAAATAAAATTAAATATGGGAAATATGTCTGGTTACTTGGAAGTATTTTCTTGCTTGCTCCTTGTAAAATATTTGCAAGGGAAGTAAAGGGATAGATACTTTTACCATCTTTTAAATTAAAAGTACAGCCACAGCTAAATCAAAGGCCAAATCCAAATTTGTGTGCACCTTTCACAGAGAATAGTAACTACAAATGAGTGTAAAGTTGCCTTTCTGGTCCATTTTTTTTTTTCTTTCCTGTTTTTATTATAATCCACCAGGTTTATTGTGTTTGCAGAGTTTAAATAAGTTCCTTTTTCCTCACCCAATTACATTTGATTACTCTTGTGTTTGAATCCTTTGCACAACCACTGAAAGCAGAGACAAAGCAAAAACCCCTTATCATAAGCATCTCTCAGTGCCATACTTTTCCACATGATACAATGGGCAAAGCTTTGCTTCGTCCGTTCTTTGTCAGGTAACTTTTGCCACTTTCCCTTGGGATACATTCTGCTGGTAAGTAACCCTGTTAGTTTTGTCATTATTTAAAACAAGGTCTCAATTTACATTTTGTTCACCTTACTTTCACTGTATCACGATACAGCTTACCCGTATCAGACTAATATCTGAGGTTTTATCCATCCCACATGTATTTGTATCCCACCTGTTCACTCTACTGGTGCATATTTAGCCCTCGTGCCTGTTCTTTTGGAAGATATGGTCCATTTTTTCATACACTGTTGAGTTCCCTGTAGTTTACTGGAACTAAAATATATGCCAGCATATTCCAAATACAACCACATAACGTGATGGGCTGCTCTAGATGGTGTAAGCACTTGTTGAAGACACAGCCCAACAATTAGGCATGAAATGCATGTTGATAGTAAATCTGGTAGATTAAGCACCTTGTACCTCTAATTGTTCCTTGACATTTTCAATGTATTCCCAGCTTAGTAAGGCTCTGAATCCCATCTGCCTGTGGAGACCATTAGCAGGGCCCCTGCAGCATCTTCAAGGAAAGGCTCTGGGCCATTTTCTTCTTCCTGACATGCTCACTTCAAAGAGGTAACAAGATGCCTGGAGCACGGACAGAATATGGAAGCCCTTTGCTGCCGATAAGTGGAGCTGGGAAGACACACTGGGAATGGGAAAAAGGGAGGAACAGCGCACTGCAGCCCACTGACACATGCACAGCTCTGACAGCAAGGCCCATTTGAGAGTTACTTTGCACAAAGACTTGGCCCATGCTACAGCTTACACGTGTTCAGCTCAGCATTGTGGTGGTTCCTTCTGTCACGTGTTTAAGGTCCTGGAAAGTTCCCCACCACCACAGCACAGAAACTCTGCCTGCCTTTCACAGCCCGAGCCCTCGAAAGAAAGGGATTTCCATTCAAGTACATTTCCACCTAATCCACTACACTTGATTGCTGCAAGTTCTATTATTTCTATACTAAAGTTTAGAAATATTTAAAATAAATAATTACACAAAATTATTAAAATAAGAAAATGTCCTTATAAGATTTCTAATTATACTGGACTGAATGCACATATTATTTCCACAGTCATATATCAAGAAACCTGTGTCTTACAAAGTAACAGCTGCTGTTAATACTTATTTAATAAACGTAAGTAACAACAAGCAACTTTCCTAAAAAGCAAACCAGCTTTGCAGCTTGTTGTATCCAGAAAACAGTCTGATATCTTCTGTATTTTGAGCTTTTAATTGAGTAAAGTTGCACGCAGATGTGACAGAGTAAACAGCTGACCAAACAGCTCCAACCTTCTCCATTCAGACACATTAAAAATGCAGGCCCGAGACGATTCATATGGAAAACTTCTTATTGGTAAAATAATTTAGCAAAATTATTGTCCTTGCTTAAGGGACCAATTAGGAGACAGATGGGAAAGGTGGAGGTGGGCAACAATGTGCTTTTTACAGTGCCACTAAATACAAAGTTACACTCACAGCTCAGTTCCTAAACTGACGACGGCTCCTCGGTAATCTGGCTGGTTTTCATTCACACCAACCATCCATTCCTACCAAGCTCAGGAGGTGCAAGAACGTTTGAAAAGTCCAGACAAAAAGCTTTTGTTTCAGAGGCCAACCATGGATTTAGAAATTGAACTTAACACCTATTCTACTGAAAATTTTGGCTGGTGCAGATACCACTCAACTCCCACCTACCCCCAGTTCTGTGGGAGAATTATCTTATGATTTTTCTTCTAGAAGTACACAAAGGCCACAAGCTGAATATGTTTTCTAGATAAGACCATGGAATACAACCCATTAATTACCTGGATCCTTATGTATATATCCATACGGTTTATTTGGGGTCAGATACCAAAACCTGACCTCTTTTTAGACATTCACTGCCTAAGAATACACATAATCAGGATATTTACAACTCAGATCCTGCAGCAAGTTGCATTACCCCATTACCCTCTCCGTCAGTGGGGCTGAACAAAACAAATTTTGGTCTAGAATCTGACCAAATCTCTCTCTTGTGGGGGCAACTGAGCACTTTGAGGTGAAAACGTTTAATTGTCCTTGTAATAACTGACTAAAATGTCCTCAAAACCAGAAAAAAATGTGATGAGAGTGAATAAGCTCAGCAAGATAGAACTGAAATTAGGTAATACCTTCACAGGATGGCATCACTCCGTCAAATCAACATTTCTTGTGGATTTAAAAGACAGTCCAAATCACCACTTCATTAAAAAGTTTTTCTAAGTGAGAAGAGTGCTAGGAGCGAGGAGCCGAGACAAGAGACTGAGCTGAACACGGCCTCACAACCCAGAGCCAGCTGGGGCCCCGTGGCGGCTCTCGCGGCCGAGGGAGAGGAGCTCGGGGCAGTCCCGGGCACCGCGGCGGGCGAGGGAGCACAAGGAGCTGCTTCTGAGAAAGGCAGCCCTGCCACCAGGCCAAACTTCAATCACAGCATAACTTGTGGGATGAAAATCACTCCTCATGCATGTCACTTACCCTCCAGGGCCCCTTAGGGCAACTCTCGTTAATGGCACTGTCAAAATAATTATAAAGGGAGAAGAATGTGTGTGTGTGTTTGTGTGTGCGTGTGCATGTGAGCGTGAGCACACACACTCGACCGCTACTCTGAACAAAAAGCGCTGGACAGTAAAACTTAATTTTGCCATTCAGCAGCAGATAGACCGGCTTATGCTGCAATTAATCTCATTTGTTAACAACAGGTAAGTGCTGACAGACAGCTCGGTCCACCTCAGGGACGTAGCCAGAGCCTCTTTTACGGTTTGGTTTGGAAATTAAAACAAGAAATACCAACTGAGGAAGGAAAAACATCACATTATCATTATCTTAGAGTTGTTATTTACTTTTGATTCTGAAACAGACTGCGATGCTACAGTTCCCACAGCACACCTGCCCTAGCCTGCGTAGGTCAGAAACATTTTGCTGGTATTAAGCAGTGTATCTATCACAAGATATTAAAGTAATGTCCCTTCTTAATAAATTTACAGAAAAAATCGTTCTTATTAGTGCATTTCAAAAATGAGTAACAGATTGCTGCATACTGATGAGAAAAACTGCTCAGACTTTAGGGGTAAAGATAAGTCACTGGACAGAAATGGTGTGAAATTTCATATGATAAAGCACTAGATGCTATTTAATCTAACAAATAAATTCTGCACATACTACTTATCCTTACTGACATACTAAGCATGCTACACTAAATGCTGAAGCTACAGATCTAGCTATGAACTGAAGTTGAATTAAATATTTAACTACAAGCCCTATGCTAGCAAGAAATAAGTGTTATTAACACAAATGCACAAGTATCAGAGAAATGAAGAATATTAGAATATATTAATTGCAAGGCCTTTAAAATAGGTCTTTAACTCTTCACCTACTTTATAAAATGGTGCATGTGTGCAACATGGGTGAGTTTATGTTTCACAGACAATCCCAAATTTTTCAGCTCCCCACACTGCTGCTTAAGTCTCAAAAAGATAAAATATGCATGCTTAAAATCTCTTCCTTTTTCCTTTTATGGAGCGAAGACATGGATTAAAGAATAAAAGTGAAATAACAGCTCTCTGAAATATGTAGTGTTACACAATTCCATTTAATGCAATTTCATGAATTTTAAACCCAAACACTATTTGTACACACACACACACACGATACTATCTATGGTGCTACAGTTATGCAATATTTTACGCAACAGTATAGCTCCATTGGTAATTTCACAATTTAAAACTCAGGATTTCTTTTTATTGAACACAGGTGAGGAAATTTTTACCTGCCTCTCAGACATCACCTATTTTTTCACCTCACATGAAAAAAATCCCTATTTCTCACTGATGATCTTCTATATTTGAAATTTGAAGTAAAAAATAGCATTTTTTTTCCCTTTTTGTTTAAATTCTATAATGGATTTAAAGTGTGGAATGAAATATTGTTCTTTACACTAAAATGCCTGAAGTCTGTTAAAAACTGCCACTTTTTCTCATTGCCTCAATAATATTTTTTGAGTCTGAATATTGAAATTTCAATCTCTAGGATTTCTTAAATGACAGCAACAAAATAATAAGAAATGAAAACTAAAAAGAAGACAGGCAGTGACACTTGCTGTAAAACCTCAACTGTAGCATCTGCTAGGACAAAACCTGCTGGCTTACAGCACATAGGAACTGTGAGAGCTCCTGCACCACTGAAGCCAGAAAAGGCAGGAGATGACCCAGAGGGCAAAATCAGTTTTTCTTCCTTACTTTTGGTGGATATTTTACTGAATAATGAATTCAAGATCCATACCTATACTTCAGCTCAAATCTGCATGAAAAATGTATACTAAACACCAAATCGTCCCCAAATGCTTTTAAAATATGTCTGTAACAAAAGCTGTAATCGAAAATAAAGCGAGAACATTTCTGTTTTTATCAGAGGTGTATTTAGGATCTTTGCAATGAAGTCTTTATTACTGCAAACCAAATAAATCACTGGCTCATTGGATTGGAAATGGAATGACATGCTCAATATGTAGGAACAGATCTTTTAACAGTACCACGAACAGACACGGAAGCTGGAAGTCAAGACATTTGGTATCAAAAGGCCGAACCTCACCGCAGCCTCAGGAGGCAGAAGTTCAAGTAAAAGCCCGTGAAGTGACCCAATATTTGTAATAATTTTTCCTATTTCTGTGAAGATTCAGCTCTCCTGAGTGTTTGGGTATGTTCACAGATACCATTATTCTTAGGGTTCTGAATAGGTTGTAGATGGTTCAGCAGGTCAAAGAATAAACAGAATAAATACTTTAAAGCAATCAAGCAAAAATCCATATATATATACATATTAAATATATATAAAGTATAACAAAAATCTATTTTCCATAAGGTTAGTTTTTTTTTACATGTTCACTTCTTGTTAAAAGTCTGATTAAGCTGCAAACTGCTCAAAATTCTAGCACTTAATTCAAACAGAACTGCACAATTATACTGATTATTAAAAAAAACCCCTATCAGCACTATACGCAGAACGGTAAATAATCTAGTTGAATATCCGATACGTTCTTCAAAAGTCTGTATTTTTCCCTTTTGTGTAAAAGGAGCAATTAGAAAGGTATTCTTCAGTGTATATTGTTCCAATCACTAGAACAAAGCAAACCAACACACACTGTTGCTAGTAGTTTAAATAATGGTGGACCCACTTTGCCCCATGACCCGGAGTGGAGCGAGACTCCCCCACCTCCCACTCCTCCAGCACTGAGAGCTGAGCCATAATTTCACTGTTTTAAAACCAAAGGACAGAAACAGAGACTCTTATCTAACGTAACGCTTGCATATCTTACAACAAACTGCACTTAATTTTCCAAAAGGATGTTAAAAATAGAAGCATATGATCTTTTCCCACCTAGAATTGTATCCTTACAATTAAAGACTATTAGCTGGCATCGCTTTTAACCGTCAAACTCAGACAGTGGCAGTTCTATAGCCACAAAGAGAAGCAGTAAATGAGAAGAACATGTTACTACACTGCATTTGAGAAAGTTTGGCTCCAAGCTATGCACTGATTAATATCAGATCTCCTTCTTTACTTGCCTCTTGACAATCTTGTCACATCTGGCTGACAAATCCTTACAAGCTTATCCAAACCAAGGCAGCCCAGATCATGCTCCGGGAGTAGCTTGAAGGAAGCGGCAACACCAGCCATGCACTGATGTGCCATCATGAAACTAATGAAGCTGACTTCACTTGCAGACTGCAGGAACACGAAGAAACACAACATGCCCCAAGGTTTTGCAACATAACGCAGAGTTAGCTCACCGAAAGATAAGACAAACAATCAGCTCCCGAGGTTCGAGAAGCCAAGTAGTTACATGAATTACAAAAATTTATATGGAATTGCTTGAACAACAATCTCAACTAAATGAGCACAATAAAATCCAACTTCAGATCAGATGTGAAAATTGACTGTTAAATGCCTTTCAAACAATGGTTTGTTTTAAATTAAAACAAAACTAGTCTATTTTATTTTCTCTCTCTCACATCCCCAAAATATCAGAATGTTGCCTGGCACCCAGGTTATTCAAACCAAAAAATATCTAAAAAGGAAAAGAAAAAAAAAAAGAAAAGAAAAAGAAAGAGAGGAAAAAACCAGTGTCACTTTTTATCCGTAGGATTTTACAGAAGGATAAACCACAGGCTGTGTATATCAGTAGTCCTCCCCTGGGTTAGTGATCTGCCCTCTCCTCATTTTTAAAACAAGACTTCGTTACACAGAGGACGGGAAGTATTTGACCAATTAATAAACCAGAAAGTAAAACGCTGTATCTTAAACACATCTAACAAAACCTCATTATGTATGAGCTGACAATTAAACCATGTTTATTTTTCTATGTGATGAAAAAATCCAAGTAAGTTAAATGCATCACAATAATATAAGAGACTTAATTAGCACAATATATTTAAAACCCCAGACCCCCCCATACACACACTCATACTTAAACCCACCCACCTCCTCCCACACCCCCGTTCCCCCCCCCCCAATACAAACAGACTGATCCTAAGAAAAGAATTGCTGGCCTTATTTTCTGGATGCTAAATAGTCAAAAATAAATTGTATATAAAGGGCATACATTACGCTCCACTTTAGTGGTAATTTCTAAAGAACTTTGTAGTGAAATTACATTGTTGTCTGCTCTCTAGTGCATTTATACGTCATGATAATGATAATGTATCTGGTTAAAGCACTTTGACTCAAAACACATCTGAGTCACAAATCACAGATTTTACTGCTATTAATGTATCTTGAGGACTTGTACAATTAAACATTGTCAAGTATTTATGATTTACATGCTACTACTTCAATTGGAAAACAATTACACAAGTGATGGCTCTGCTTATTATAATCAGCCTGTAATTCTGCATTACTTACTGAAGAACAGGAAAGTCATACAGTTGTTTACAGTGCACAGCAGAAAGAAAAAACAGATTTTTTACAGAAACTAGTTTTCTACTTTTATAGTATCTTTTCATAATTAAGAAATGGAGAGCACAGCTCCCTACAGCTCTCATCTCCATTGTTCATTTCCCAAAACAACACCATCGCAACATTTTTTATATCTCCACAGTGCATAGCCACAAGTAAAAGTTGCACAGTAAAAACATACATTCATATAGAACTGCAAAGAACTTTCCTTACCTCAGACATTCTTACTGTGCTTATGTTTCCAGAGCTATAAAACAGTTTCCCATTCCCTCAGTGAGTTGTACAAAGAAGTACTGGAAACACTCCTGCCTGTACAAGTACTAAGGCAGAACCATCACACGCCTCTTTACTCTTGTCTGACTCTGAGCACCTCAAGGTCTGATGTATGCTCAGGCTGTGCACAGGGGAGTGAAATAAGATCCTCCCCCTTGGTGTTCTCCAGACCTACAGTACGAAGTTGTGTCTGCCTCTCACCTCTGCAGCCAGCTCTCACCTCGCTGCCCCGGAGTGCTGTGCTCCAGCGCGCTCCTCCAGTCGCAGGGCAGTCCCCTCACAGCTGGCTTGAAGAGGGCATGACACTCATCTTTCACAGAGATTTGATCAAAAGGAGTCACGGAGGCTTGAGGCGCTCCTAATGCAGTGCGAGGAGATTCTACCTCTGCTCTGGCAGCCTAAGTAATGCATTAAATCAATGCAGCTGACCTAAGGCCTATTACGATTTTTTTTTCTTCTTCTCAGAGTGTACGACTATCTGCAAATAAGCTATGAGGTACTTACGAGTAAAATTACTTATTTTTAGCATCAGTGTTGTTTTTCAAATTGCAGCTGCTGCAGGTTTTTTTTTTCTTTTTAAACATTTGCAGGTCTCAAAGGTTCAGTGAGTGGGGTGTGTATTTTTTAAAGTTAAAGCATTTCCCCTTATCAACTTACTTTTGAGTTAGGGCTGAATTTTATTCTTTTTTATGAAGTTGAAGCTTCCTATTAACAGCAGTACAGGTCATAAAGACAGGAGAAGAATGACTTTCTAGTAATTGGGCCAAAATCTGGTTTCAGTTATTCAGGTGTTGGGTTGCATTCATGAGCTAGAACAGGATTTTTGTCATAGTCCTTTCTCACCTATTTAAAAAAACAAAACAACCCCCCAGGACAAAACACTTCTCCTCTCCTTTTAACTCCTGTATATAATTTCTTTGCACTGTCCTAACTCACAAATACACTGTAGTAAACCAGAGAGAGACATGAGCAAGTTGCACTGAACTCAGAGGGAATCCCTGTAGGAACATACCAGGACAGCATTTGACCAGATGAATACCTGTAATCCCATAGGAAAGGCAGCGGGAAATAAGATGGCTGTAGGGAGAAGACAGCTAACATATGATTATTGTTGGTTTATTAGTTGTCTTCTACTAATCCTGTTTACTATTCACTAGATAAATGCACAACGCTTAAGGAGAACCTAATTTACATTTAGCTAAATACTGGAGTATAGTTAATGTTAAGTGCATGGCAGTAATTGGAGTCAGACCAGGATAAGGCCAAGATGATCTCAGAATCTGATCCTACAGAGCATGACAGGAAGCACATGCTTTCCTAAATCTTTAGGTTTCTCCACTCTATACTTTATTTCTCCTGCTAAGCTATTGAACAAGATGGAAAAACAGAGAGGGGGATGTGGTTTCCTAGAATGGTCTGCCAGACACTTCTGGCAAAAAGCACTCAAGAGTGGCAAGAATCAACCACCAGTGGTGACTTGGTCCATTCCCAACAGAGCACCACATGGAGGCTCCAGTGCCACCTCTGGGCCCCGCAAGGCAGGACAGGTGGATTATCACTGGTCTTGTAAACTGTGGGAAAAAGCGCCCAAGAAGTCATGGCCAAAACCATGGTATTTGAACTGATTCTTAACAGCAGTGTTTTAAAAGCATCTGCTTGTGATGAGCACAAAACCTAGCTGCTCTCTCAAGATGTTAACTCAAAGCCAAAAGCACACCTTGTTACTAAAATTGTATTTCCTTCTTAATGAAATAAACAGTGATGTTAACTAAAAAGGACTCAACATGATTGAGAATTCTGCAACAAAGGTGAGAAGAGTGGCTTAAGATTACATAAATTGCCAGAAGCTCTGAATTGACTTCAAAATGATAAGTGACTAAAACTCAGATGCGTGGAGAGCTGCTCTCCCCTCTAGCAAGTTCCCAGGAAAAGCCTACTTACTAGCTATCTGCCATTTGCCTGGAAGATGATAATTCTTATTAAATGGGCTAACTATCCATAGCAAACAATTTAGGACCAATTTACTGTTTTCTTAATTAATTATCTATTAACAGACTTTTATTTTAAGCATTGTTTTCATTATTCAAGCTTTTTCAATGAATATTTAATGGGAGCATATTCATGCTCTTTTTAAATTGTTCGCTATTTCTGATTAGCTATTTTTCAGTGTTTTACTACCTGTGCACTTTTTAGCAAAATCCAATGATCCCTAGCATAATGTGACATGTGCAAGGCACGGTTTGTATCTAAAAGTGAACTTCTAACAGTGTTTAAGTTACTGTGTATAAGTGTTTAATGTACTTCTAACAGTACATTAACAGTGTTTTTTTAGTAATTTCAGCTGATTCATAGTTAAAGCTTGCTTGTACAGAGCAGTTACTAAGACGTATCTTAAGAATGACCAAAATGGAAAGCAGAGGGTGACTTTCCTAAATCTTCTTCCAGCTTCCTGGAAAACCAGCTTCTTGTGAAAAGAAACAGACATAGGGACAGGGCACCAGCCTTAAGACAAAGGTCCTGGACTTCACTTGAGGCTCTGCCACTGAATTGCTATTTGACCTCAGGCAAGTTATTTAAATTGATTTATACTTCCTTGCTTCTGAATTACTATTTTTTTGTTTTAAAATCTATGTAAATTGTAAGCTCTTTGAGGAAACTATAGCACCTCATTATGTTCTTCTCAGGGATGGTGCTGAGGGCAAAGGAAAAGGGTCCCCAGGTCTGAACTCCACGTGTGTCATAACAAATACCTAAAATCCCAGTGTAACAATGCAGCCCAAGGAAAGCAGCTTTCTCCTCCCACCTGCCCCAGCCTGTTCCTTCTCCGTGTCTCAGCCTGTGTGCTCAGAGCAGCATGAACGTAGGGGGATGTAGGGCAGATTGTGAACTGCTAAAACTTCTTAACCAAATGCAAGAGTATTCATGGTTTTGAGAAGAGCTCCAACACGTGGAACTGACCATAAACAAAAAGCTGCTGCTCTTGACTGATTTTATTATCTCTGGTACTTTAAAAATGGGTATTAACTGTAAGGAATCACTACAAACAAAACTGAGTCATACAGCACAAAGTGCAATACAATCCCCAGGAAAAGATTTCTCCTGACTCTTAAATTTCAATCATGACCTGAATTCCGGTGTTTGACTCAAAAAAATCATTCTAAAGAGAATACCAGGAAAATAACCAAGCACTGACTAAACACTTGGAGTAGGTTTGGTCTGCCACTGCGTTCTCTAGGCAAATGGGCATGTAAATTCTAAATTCCCAACCACAGGCTGCTGCCTTACGCTGTTTCTCCCAGAGCTCGCTACACAACGGCGTTAACCTCCGTGTCCTGCCTGCTCGGCCTAAATTCCAATCACATAATACACTATGTCCCTCGTACTTAAACCAGTGCTGGCAAAGATCTTAGCACTAATTTAATGCTTTGCTCACTTACTGCCTTGGAGAGCCGTGTGGATTAAACATTTCACCTCTCAGAAGAAATGTGAAGCAATGGTCAGCCCCATGATCATACCACTGGGCCCTGGGTCACCTTTTAGGGAGAAAAGCCAACAGGACTAGGAATTGCTGCCCAGATTTACAGAACACAAGATTTTGGGGAAGTAGGAGGGGAAAGAATGAGGAGAACTGATAAACTGTCAGCAAGACATAAAGACAGTTGTGGGTTTCAAACAACTTGCAAGTACAATGTTGTTTAAAATCTAACAAACTCATGCACATGAACATGAAAAGAGATTTAAAATTAGTGAGCTGCAGCACAGTTTTTGAGCACTAGTAAAACTACAAACAGGCCTGCTAAAGGAATAAAGTATTTAATAAAGTTTCCTAAGATCTGTGCAAGGACAGTCAGGGCACTCCAGTTCTCACTCAGCAACAGAGAAACCCAAATTTCTTGTTCAGTATTTCCATATAGGCTGATTTTGTAAGGTAGCCTAAGCTATAAAGTGTCCAAAACTGTTTTCTACTAACAGTTTAACCAGAGTTTAAACATTTATCCCTGTCTTACTGCTTACATCCCCTTTGGGGTAATTAGACAAATTCAACTCAGCAAAAGTAAGTTTATCGAATACTTTCTCCATTTGCACCCCTGCTTCAGCACTAATTTTCATCTAACCATTTACTGCATTACTTTTCTGTATCCCAAAACAGTAGTGAAGTCATTACAAAATGCTAACATTCAAAATAGTGTGCATGGCAAACCCAGAGGAACATCACCAACACCAGTACCTCTGACCATTCCTGTGAAATGGGGCCTCTCCACTGGCTGCCACTAAGATCATGAACTACAATTTACAATTAGGACTGGCCTGGACAGCAAGTTTCTTTTTAGCTCTTATTAGTGATTGCTTTATGTCACAGTGTATTTGCCTCAAAAAAAATTGATTATATAATACTTTCCCATCTAATGAAGTTTGGTGGTTTTAAGTTACAGCCTTTTTCAAGGCAAATCTCTCAGCATGAATAGTAGCACATTTATACAATGTGGCGTAATTACGCATTGCACAGCAAAAGCTTTTTAGTATACTGGTGCTAAAGCATATACCTTTAAACCATGAAACATAATAAACCAAAGGACTTGCTTGGACTCCTCTGAGCTAATCAGTGCATTTGTTCATGTCATATCTTATTAATCTCTCCACTACTTGAGATAGTCCTGCTGATGATCCTCCTACCAAAGCCTTCCAATGATTTCTGTAGTTGTGTATTTCGATTCTCCAATTTTGGAGATTTTTCGATTCTCCATCTTCATTCTTTGTGTAAATCTTTTTGGAAGTATCTTAGGATCACTAGAATTATACACTGCCCCACTTGACCTGCAGATACCATTAAGCTTCTTGGAGTATTACTCTAGTCCACTCTTTCACTTTCTAGTGTTTTAGCTTCTTCCCTTCAATGCTGCTTTGCACTATACAAAAGAGACAAAAGACATTTAGCATATACTTGACGACAAACAAGTACAGCATTTTATCTCTCCTAATGAAAGCAGGAGAGTTAATCCACTGTTCACATATGCCACAATGATGAGTTCACCCAATTCTGTAATAACTGGGCCTTCTGTTGAATGCTTACAATTTCATTCTAGGACCTGAGAGTATTCATAAAATCTTCAAATTAGGTTTATTAGATCCTTTTGGAGAGTATGCACTAAAGGACTCTTTTTGCTCTTTCCTCCCACTGCCCCCCACTCTGGGCTGAGATAGAAAACTGGCTTAGCTATTCTGTTCTCTACCTTTCTAAACATTTTTACCTGCAATGAAGCATGCAGGTTCTGTCTAAATAGACGGCAAAAGACTGCATCATTTTCCATGTACAAATGTCACATACATGTATGAGATACCCACCGAGCTTGAGATAGGGCTATAAAGAGTGAGATGGGAATGTTTCAGCAAGAACAACACCCCCCAAAGGCTCCTGGCAGCTCTGCCCACCTTTCTTTGCATGGTCAGTCTAGTTTGGGGTGGGTTTGCATGAAGTGCTAGCAAAAAATAAGAATTCGCAAAGTTGAGCTCTTTGAGAACTCCCCAAACATGAGAAAGGTGTTAGCAAGTGAAATGCAATTTTCTAATTTTATCTAAAAACCAAACAATAATGGGAGTTGAAGTCTTTCACTGTCAGGGATTAAGGTGGGTGCTGTAGTGGCTACACGTGTCCCTTCCTGCACAAGTCTACCAACTGCCCTCTAATCTTGCAAGTCCTGTGAGGAGTTTAAAACATTTAATTGCTAACTCTGTTATTAAGGAATCTACCCTGTCAGACTGCAGCTCCTAAAAACATTAAGTCTCCTAGAGCAAATCAGTTTTGATACTGATGTTTCTCAGAGGTGCAGCGTTTAATCCTCAAATTATAACACAAGTTTTAACAGGCAGTTTCTGCCTGTCACCAAGATTTAGTAATTGACAAAAAAATTCAAACCCCTTTCTAATACTAATGGTTTATCAAAAGAATACCAGTAATTTCAGTCAAGCCATTCTGATGAACCAGGCAGAAACACAATGGGGAGACAGACATGTTTATGCTATCTGATTGAAAGGGCTGAGACAGAATTCCAGAGACTTGGTGTTGTCATAAGAGGAAGAGTCAGGAACCACGATTGTGCCCTGGGGCCAAAGGGTGTGACATTGGGCCAGAGGTGTGTCAAAGTCAGAATAAAATGCCTGCCATAAAACTGGTAGCCACTCATATTCACATGGTTAAAGAAAGGAGAGTTGGCAATATAACACCTGGAACAGTAATGTTCTTTGTTCTTTTTTTCCCCAAAGATGATGAATCCTACCAATACAGGAGACCCTTCACCTACTCTATGGAGCTTTGTATTTATTTTCACAGCCTCCAGCCTCTTCCTTCCTTTTGGTTATGGCTTTGTTTTTTATTTTCTCCTCTTTTTTCTGTCCTCGTTCTGTAATAGCAAGTAGTGGTTTTCAACTGTTTAAACCATGGCATATAATAACTGATGAGTAACACAGCAGTAATACCAGTGGTGGCAATTTTGCTTTGTTTCATGGGAGTGTTAGAGTATTAGAGAGATGACTAGGACATGTCTCAGTGGCAGACTGATAAAATGAAAGATGAATTTTCCCTGCCTACAACTCTTGCCAAGTTTTAATCATAAACATCAAACAAGTTACAGGACATGTTTTTCCCAGGCAATGAAATAAAAAGCAAACAGTCTGCATCTTTGAAATAAATTTTTGGATGAAGAATTATTGCAAAAAAATTTACTGGTTTATCTACTGAAGATTCTTTTGCAAGCTCATCAGCTACAAATTTCTGACCAAATGGTTGAGTTTAACAACCATACTTAAAGCACTGTCACTTCTATGGACAATCGATGCTTGTCATAGAGGCTTATTTACCAGGTCTCCCACTCTGCTCAAGACTTTTCTTACAGCTTCATGCTTTAACCAAAACTTTAATTCTGAGTTCTCTTCCCATCTACATACTCTTCTAATCGACTGGGAGAAAATTTCAGTTCCTATTTTACAGTGACATTCCAAGAAAACTTCCTTGAAAGGGCTACCCATCCTCTATTAGCAGATACCTTTAAAACTGCCTTTTTACTGACTTACTCCAGACATGTGCCTGTTCTTTTTATGTCTAGAATACGTGTTAAACTTCTGAAGTTTACCCAGGAGTGAAAGCAGAAGGCATAGCAATGTCCTGGAGTAGCATCTGCCTACCCCCTCCGACCGGGATAGCACATCGATACCAGGACGGTTTGCAGTGAGCTGTTTTTAATGGACAGCTCCCAGGTGACACCAGACACTGCTGCAGCAGCAGCCGCAATATCATACATCCTTGATTGAACTTTGATTAATTTTCCAGACTTTCAGAGCCTGTGGCAAAAGGATCCACAGCGGTAGCCGCAGCCATTAACTCCATCTTTTGTGATTTCTCCTTCTTCATTATGTTTGGGTCTTGATTGAACTTTGTTCCAAGTTAGTAGCTTTTGGCTATGGACAAGGGAGATAAGACTTTAGAAATGGAGTGCAGAAGGATAATATGTGAGAAACTTGGTGGTAGCTTTGGATATACCTTGATGATGTGAGTGGCATTAACAAAAATGCTGTAACTCTGGCTAACGCAAACCATCACTTCATGCAGTCATAGTCCAAATGTCTTCCAACATTTGTGCATAGCAGATGCTATTTTATTACGCTGAACAAATTCAAAGTTACTGTATTCACATATTGAATAAAATTACCATTCCTGGTCAAAGCTATAACTTTACAGAAGCACTTGTTAAAATAAATTAACAGTCCTAGTGGCCTCCAAAGATTATTTAGAGAGTTTGTTGCTAAATTGTGCGAGCAACTATCCCACTATTAGTATGCTCAATAGGACAACTTTATACTGTACAGTCAAGCTAGTCTGTTAAATTATCATATCCAAAAAACCAGCTTAGCAACAGCTAGGACAAATCCTACTGTTACTGGGGAAAAAATAAAACTGACAATTACTTAACTGAAAATGTTACACCGAGTTTTTCCAAAAGATCCTTCAGTGTTTTTATCAGATTTCTGCCTCCTTCAGTTTTGGTCACAGAATGTCTAAATACTTTGCTAGCAAAGGGACATTTCAATTCTAAGACTACTTCACAAAAAAAAGAAAAATTCTCATTTTCCTACTCTTTTTACAGCTACTGTTCAAATCTACCACTGTGATACATCTTCAGAATTACTTATATCTAGTTTTACTGCCTACTGTTGGTATTTGCCAATGGTGGTATACAGAAATTGTATGCAGAGGTGGCTGTAGTGATCTACAGAAATTTTTGCCCGAACCTAGAAAAGCCCTTTCAAAGCCCCTTTCAAAGCATGAAAACTGAAACTTACTGATGGGAAAAAATATTAAACTATTAAGGGTGATTCAAAATCCACTATAAATCAAAGATATACATGATGTTTCCATAACATCTGACACAATGGGGCTTTGTCCCTACAAGAGGCCTCTGGGCATTCCTGTGATATAAGCTATAATAGATTTGTCTCTGTGAAGCTTTGAGTTATTGTGGCACCTCCAATAGAGGCAGCGTCTGAAATAATTTAAAACCTGGAAATAAGAGAAACCTTTTAAAAACAAAATACATATACACACACATATATAAATAAATATAACTTTGCCTTGCTTTAAGCTTTGTATTCATTGCCAAGAATAGCTGGCTGAGGAATTGGCATCTGCCGTGAGCTCTCATTTATTTTCCGATGCTGCCTTGCCCCATCGCCCAGGCAGCCTCCGCAGTTCCCCTCCTCTCATCTCCTCACCACTTTGCCTTCCTCTGAACCCAGGATACAGAGCAGACTTCCAGCACAGAGTCCTTCTCTGCTTACAGGCTTTCCAGCCCCTTTCCTCCTTCTGCCAATCCCTGTCTCAGCTTTCTGACAGGAGACTGTATAGAAAAAACAGAACCTCTCCTACCCGGTATTCAGGCAGCATTAACAACAGACTCGCATACTAGAAATTATCAGCTTAAATGTGTTCAGACTGGAGCTAAACTGTCAGCTCAAGCTGTATCTATCTGGGTGATCTGGACACCAGACTGGGTTAAAGTGGCTGGGATGCCACAGACAGCTAGCAACTTTGGGAAGCAAATAACTTGCGGGAATGTTTGAGTGTTGCAACAGAGAGAAGCAATTCAAGAAACACAAAGTTGATGTGAATTAAGTATTGTACTGGCTATTGAATTCCTTAAATTTTATCACTGATGCTTTTTGAAATGCAATTGAGCAAGCACGAGCCTATTTTAGGGTGAAACCAGAGCTGCCCTGTTGATAATTTTGAAGCCCTGGACTGTTTACCTGGGCTTCCCCTCCATTAATACCGTGGTTTAAAATAATAGGAAAGTATGCATAGCATAAAAAGTGGAAAAGAAGAAAAGTGCTTCAAGACCAACCACTTTTTAGTGCACGTTTGGGAACTGCTTGGAGGAGTGCCAGGGCTAGAACAAGGTGCGAAATCATACAATTATAAGAGGGGTGGCAGGTGTAAAATAGAAGTCTCTTATGGAGCAGTGGTTTGGGGTAAAATACCTGCAGGAAGCTGACTGCCAGACCGACACAGAAGTGATTGAAGGAGGAGGCCTGGCAGGATTACCACAAGGAAGTAACAAGCCTTCAGGTATACTAAACACACACACACGGTTTGTGTGACTTTTCACAAACCTCCTTTTCTCTTTTATGTTGTCCTAGTGTTAAAAAAAACCATACAGTGGTGGTAAGAAGGAGCCTGGGGCTCCTACCGAGAAGAGCTGAATGGTCACTGCCCTGTAGGATGTAAAGGCCACTACACGGCACCAGCCCGCACTGGAGCAGCATGGGGTTAATGGCAGCTCAGGATTACTTTTGATGCCTTTTTCAATGGCTGGGACAGGTGTCCCCTCCTGCTGAGGGTGTCCACAAGCTGAAAGACTTTATCCTGCCTTTGCACAGCCAACATGACTTGTGTCGCTTGCTTGAAGGGAAGCAGGATCAAGCCCTCCAGCAGTAACTGTGAGACATTTTTATTAGTCCGGCCACATGCTTTGCTCCAAAGCCCCCAGCTTGTCATAAATTTTTCTGCGTTAAACTCTTCACCCAGATATGGCTCTACCATATGCTCCTTGTCCAACAGATTATTAAGAGAATATTCTTTTTGAACTGTCTCTTCCACAAACAGGAGATGCAGCTGGCATCCAGCCTCTGTGACTTCCGATTAAAGGAGCACTAAAACTCCACACTCAGACAAAAACCTGAACAGGGAAGAAACACTAAATTCAGCCTGAGTATTTAGTGCTATCTTCTTCTGAAATCCCTCATGCTAAAATGAGGCTGTGGTATTATCAGCACAATCTCTATTAAAAAGCTGTTGCAATTTCAAATAGAAATTAAATACTTGGTGTGATCCTTAATTTTCCCTATAGTAAAAAAGGACTACTAAAAGAGGCACCTTTTTATACTCTGAATACATTAAAATCCTCATTGCTATAAATCTGTTTAGTTCCCAGAAATACAATTCATACCAGATCTGTAATAAACTCCAAATACCCCTGACACCATTCTTTTCAAGTAATTTCAACACATTTTATTTTAAAAAAACCCACTAATAAAACATCACACCCCTCATTGTAAGCATTATCTCCCTTTACCAATCTGGTAAATTTGTACCTGTATAGGTACGGTCCCAACTGCCTTTACAAATTCTTCCTCTTTACACTTAGAAAAAAGTGTCTTTGTGCTGAACTATCATATTATACTGGCCAGTAAAGAGAAATAGCAGAGCCTTTGCAATACATCTATTTTTAAAAAATGGGCTTCTTTAGAAAGCTCTAAAACCTCATTTCTAGCCATAGAAATTTCCTATTCTGTTTATCAAGATGCTTTCTCCAAAGCACATTACCTGGATGACATTCATTGTGAAGCGTCTGCCTCACAGAATGAGAAACACGTGTTTACAGGGAAGGGGGGATGCAGGCTATTGTCATACACAGATTTTTTGATGTAAATAAGTTGCTGGAAAGCCAGTTTGTGACAATTTGGAGCTTCTTTAGTCTAATTAGAAACTGCTCTATACAGTCCAGCCATTAGCAGTGGAACACGCTGCTTATTTTATGTACCAATTAAAGTGTTGCATCACACCTAGCCAGTTATTATCAGAAAAACTGGCCCAAGGAGCCTATGTAAACAACATTTGTGACCAGGAGTGCAGCAGGAGTGCAGAGGGATTTATTATCCTTCTACTAAATAAATGCAGTTTGAAATAAGTGTTTATCTGCTTTATTATCCCTCTACTAAACAAATGCAGTTTGAAACAAGTGTTTACCAAAGACCTGCAGTTGCAAATCTCTAGAGCCTAACAACCACATCCAGGACTGGAATTTACCAAGCTCTGAACGCTCAGCTGGACTTTGAAACACGACTGACAAATAAATGAGTCGATAAAGTAACAGTGATCTTGGGAAAAGAAAGACATCCATATTAAAGAGCATTGCTCCTCCTCTCTGAAATCAAACACTTCTTTACCAGGAAGCACAAGCATCACTCAAGCACACATGTAGGGAACACGGAGGGGACACCAGGTCCAGCATTCTGCTGTGCTGCCTTAGGCAGAAACGCACCCAATTAGCAATGCCAGTAGCTGGCCCCAAGCAGCTACAGTGGGAGTGGCGTGGGCACTGATCTCCTTTTAACTTGCCTATCAGTATTTCAGATTTTTTTAAAAAAATATATAATAATTGCATTTTTAAGAACAATGAACTAGACTTACACTTAATATTAACAGCAAAAAGATGGACAAGTTATTTTCCAATTACAGTTTGGAAAAGTATTTGAGCAGCTATTCATAAATTTATTTTGGATCAAACTGCTTAGTCTTTGTCAAAAATATTTTATTTCGGATTCAGATGGTTTCTTTGAAGTTAAATTTAAGCACAAACAGAGTGTTAATATTTTTTAAATACTTAAGTGACTTGTGCGTTACTTTTAAATTTTCACTTTACAGATAAAACTGCACAAAGGATGCCACTGAACCTGCAATTAAAACACAACTGAACAAACATGAACCATATGAAAAAGTTTTCCTCTATTTCTTGCAATTCTCTGGCTACTCATACAAATCCACAGGGCCTATGACAGCACAAGCAGATATTTAAAATTATGTCTTATTTTAGCTATTGAGGAAAGGCATCACACAGACATTTGAGGGGCCTGCAGACAGTGCATGCTCTCCCACCCTGTCCCATCTACCACCCAAAGCTAGCCCTGGAGAGAAAAATTGTAGAAAACCATGTGTTCTTTTCACGGCTCACTCAAATTCTTGCTTCCCCTGATCCTGTTGAACATGATTTCATTTACCAGGAAAAAAAAAGTCCAAGAAAAAAGATGCCAGTTTTAGCGATGTGAGAACTAAACTGAATCCATATGGGAACTGAACTGAGACTAGTCATTACTGAGGTTAAAGCAAGACAGTAATCCATCCCATTTTAGAGTTATCTGCACTATGTTTTGCAAAATTCATTCTGCTGTGCAATGATCTCATGAAGAAGAGTGATGAGCCACAGGTTCTCTGTGGAACAACAATGTTTTTTATTTGAAGAGGATATATTTCATCTCTATGTATTGCAACACCAATACACTATTGGAACAAATGTCTCATGTTTGTACACTTATATAACCATGCAAGTGATTTTAGGCACTTCTTTCTATTACACCTGGATTGCCCATGATGTATTAAGAATAGGTGAGAACAACAGGAGGGTGAACAACAGGAAAGTGAAGCAAGGCAGGTTTTGATGAACCCTTGTGGTTATGCTCACTCATTTTACCATCAGTGAAATACTTCCATCACTTCTATCAGTAACACGGTGAGGACACCAGCTTTTTACTGTCTGGAGACAATAACTGACACTGAGTAGAGAAGGACACTGGAAAAGGGACACAAAGCACTGAAGAAAAGGAATTACACCAGTGATGCATTTGACTTGCAGGTTTGCTTCATTTACTTATTGGAGGGTTTATTTCTTGGGTTTTTTTGGTAGTTCACTTCCTGCATGCCTCAGCCCAAGTGCTTTTTGGTTTTATGTATGTGCTAAAACGCACATAGATACACACTCCCCTTTCAAAATGGATGTATGTGCCCCAAAACACAGCCTTGGGCAGCTGTTTGTACCCCAGAAGAGCCTGCATTCCTCTGACCTCCCTACTGCATCTGTTAAAGGCTGCTGGAAGGGATGGCACCTATTTTGATCTGCAGTGTCACATTAACAGGCAAATAACGTGCAATCCTAGATCCATTCCTCGGTGCCTGACAAAGACAGGGGACTTCATGAAACAATCTGACTGTGACTCATTTCGGGTTAGCTAGAAGAGATTGGGATTTTTGGCTGGAGAAGTATTTGGAGGACTGAGCAGGAGCAGTGCCTGCTATACATATGCACTGCCTATTCTTGGCTTGAGGGTTTATATACAGCAGTGCTCATCTAGAGAGCTGTTCGTGGCTGGGGAAGAGACCCTGCCGATTCACCTTGCCTTGGTCACCTCTGTACAAGATTAATGCAGTGCATTCCTCTGAGCTGGGCTGAAAGGAGAGCAGGTGCAGAAAAGCATCTGTTTTCCCCCGGAGCAGAGAGAACCTCTGTGAGCAGGCAACACCTGCACACTGCCCGTTTGCTGGGCTCGGGTGGCTTCCTGGAGCCATTCACTGTGTTAAAAAAGTTCCTGCCAAGTCCTGTGTAGTTCTAGACTCACTCCTAAGTGATATCCTCGCACTCAAAGTACTGTCACAGCTATTAAGATCTGCCAGGAAGCTCTTGCTCTAAGACTGAGGTAAGACCTCCTGGGACTGGCAGGCTCTCAGCTAATAGTCTCAGTCTTTGAAATTCATTCCCTTTGGCAGCATCCCAAAGCCAGATGCTAATGACCTTAGGCATGATGCAAGACCTTTTTATTGGTGTAATTTAAATTTTTTTCTTTTTTCTTTTTTTTTTTTTAGTTTCTGAAGTAGCAATGAAACCAGACATGTCTTCTCTTTTGAGCAAGTGTCCATTTTAGCATTGCAGGTAACCACGTAACTTTTGCAGAAACATTGTCTGAATCAATCTTACATCTGAAAATGTAACTCACCTCAGCAGCAGTCAACAACAAAAGTTTCGGAATGGTTCTCTACATAACAAAGGAAGAATTTTTAATGCAAGTTTAAGCTCAAATACCTTTGGACTTATATCTACTTATTAGACAGTCTTCCAAAGAATTTGGCCTAATGGGCTGAATGCTGACTTTGGACCATATTCCCAGCCTTCTGCCAGGCAATTGTGTGACTACAGGCAGGGATACCTCTCTCTCCACCCTACTGCCAGTGCAGGGGGATCTGCCCTACTGCAGAAGCGAGAAATACCCTGGGCTGCACTAAAGGCTGTTTCAGAGCCAGCCAGCCTCGTGCTGTTGTGCCATCATTACTTAACTGCTTGTAAAGTTTTGAAAACCATACATTCAAATGAATGAAACTTGAGTAAGCTTTTTTTAGGACAACAGTTTCCTGACTTCTTTAACAATTAATAAGCATCAGCAGAGGATATTCTGAAAGTTTATTCTGTCCAGCCTTCCTCTATCTTCAGGACAGAGGGAGAGGCTCCTTCTGTGGGTGTTTCAAAGCAGGAGCCTAAAGCAGATATTCTGCCGAGTTCTGCACAGGACTCTACAGAAATGTTGATACATGGGGCCTAGGAAGATTAGCTTCAGTAAGCATCATCTTTCCTCCCTTCCTTCTCTCTTGCCTCCAGACTTACTGAAGAAAACACTACCAAATCAGGATAATAGCATAAAACTTGAGATTTCTTAGTTTAAATTCTTTTCCAAACTTATTTAAAATTAGCTTCTAGTATGTTATCAGCGATGAAAGCAGCAAGAGTGACTGTGCGCCTGCACAAAGACACAGTAAGTAATAACAAGACAGCGTTATTTCGTGGTAAATAAATTTTAGTTTGAGACTTAAATCTTGACTATTTCCTTGGATGGGTATTTTATAACAAGTCCACAAATGCTACAAACCTTAGAAATTAGTTCTTGCTCAGCATTTCAATCAACTGCCATAAATGTAACAAAAGCACATGTGACTCACTTTCACAAGAAAATAGGCACAATAAACAGGTTTTTTCTCCTATTGCAGGGAACTTCAGCTTCTAAACAGACCAACCACCAAGCTAATATAGAACAGACAGTGAAAGACTCACCTATGTATAAAACAGCTCTGCAATTCTAATCAGAAACAAATTCAGACATTTTCCTTTAAATTTAAAACTGGAGAACAGCAAATTGTTATTTTGGGGTTCTTATTTTAGCTTTAACATCTCAGCATTAGGTCATCAGTGCACAAACCCTCAGTGGCAGAGTTACAAAGATGCTACAGCGCTAACAGGTGAGTGCAGAAAGAAGGAACACTGCACACCACTCCTGCAATCAGGAAATCACTTTAAAGACTAAAATGAGTAAGTAAAATATGTTTACAAAGGTTCACCTTTAGAGACTTGCAACTGTTGACAAATCTGTATTTTTTTGAATGGGCAAATAATTCATTCAGCAACTTCTCTTTAAAATTCAGTGGGCTGCATCTGTTCATTTCCTCCAGGAACCTACAGAGGTATCAACATGGAGCTCCAGTCAAAGGTTTGGAAAAACAGCCACCACATTAGCTGTTATCTGGAAATGAGGTAAGGTCACGAGCTCTGCAGCTGTGCCAAAGGATGGAGCCTCACGCCGCATTCCAGTGGCAGGCTCCTGATCTCCGTGCATTAAAGAAATGTAACCTCAGCTGAGCACTGGGGTTATACTGGACTTCCTGTACTTGACTGTGAGAAGTACCCGGCACCGTTTGCCACACTAATGGTATTGAAGCTCTTTGCAGAGGTTGGTCCCCAAAGACAAGACCAGGGACTTTTCCCACCCTGCTTTTATGCTAGCTGGAGGAGCTGATGTTGCAGAGGAAGGCGAGCACTCGCTGTTAAATATTCTCTCCCTGACAGGCGCTGCTGCAGCACTCAGTAGGATTCTGATCAGTCATGCCGCTTTTACAGTTCAATTGTGGATACTTTCAGAGTATTTCTAATGATCTATTATTAATTGCCAAGAATTACATTCCAGACTTAAATTCAGAGAATGTGCAACTTTCAGCTGTCAAGGACAGTAATTCAGTACATAAATTGTAAGTGTCAAAAGCTGTAAGTGGACTGATTTATACTAATTTGAACAACCTTTCTCATCTAGATGAAATAATGAAACAAAAGCAGAGAAACGGCATTTGAGTAACTGGTGTCACCAAACGTGCATACGAGTGATTAACTCAATGAAGTGTGCTGGTGTTAGTATTTCAGTGAGAAGTGAGGACTACAAGCTGACCACAAAGTGTAAAGAAAGTGTATTTAGAAAAGGTCAAATAAAGGGAAAAAACTCAGATTTACAAGCCAGATCCTTAGTACACCTCAGAATAGTATAACACCAGTGAAGTTAGTTAGTTAAACCACACCATTTCCCACTGACTGGAGGTTTTGTCCCATGTTTGTGCAAAAGAAAATGACAATGTTAACTGATTTGTAAAAACCTGGCAGATCTGCAAAACAGTCTGCTTCTTGACTCTTTGGTCAGGATACGTATTCCATGGCTGTATAAAGAAAAGGAGGGGGGAAAAGGAAAAAAAAAAAAAAAGAAAAAAGGAGAAAGAGGACTGGAAACTCCACCTGGATGCTATCAGTCTTGCCCAAGTAAACAGTACTGACATTAGTGCTAGCCTGCTGAGTGGTACAGGTTAGAAAGGGTCACAAAGGCAAAATGGTGACCAAACGTGCCTTGAGGTAGAGATGCTCTGGAATCTGTCACAAAAGGAGAGAGCTGAAAGCTCATTTTATCTAGAAGTCATTTCGTTTTAGAGTTCAAAACAATTAAAAGACATTGAAAGAATTGTACAAACATGGATTATAGCAAGACAGAAACAATCTCTTTTTTCATATAAACATGTCCTCAACTACATGCATACAATGTGATGTGTATTGTTCTTGAGATAGCAGTGCAGCACACCACAAAATGACAGGGGAATGTGTAAGAGGGATAGCAAAAAAAAAGTCATAAATACTTTTCCTCATAATATTAAGCAAATACTCATACCCATAACATAACTAAAAAATTTTGTCTAAAGGAAACAAAAGAAAGCAAGCAAATGCCAAAGAATTTAGTTGTGATGTCCCAATACCTAAATGAAGTTTTTCCTTGAAATAAACTGTCTTTTGACACTCAACTTGTTAAGTTGTACCCAAATTTGCAAACCAGAGAAATATTTATTAGTATATAATAATCACTGGGTTGTACTAACTATTTCATGAGGATTTTTTCACATGGCTTTAAGTTCACTTGAAAACGTTCAGGGAAACAGCCTACAGTAATTACTCACTTGAATTTTCTAGTTTGTTTTCTTTCTGTCTACAAAAGCGACACTGAAACCACACCTGGAAGCCCCAGCTCCTGAAAAATAAATTTTACCAGTAATATTTTTGTAAGAAAAGCTACATAAATGAAGGATTTTTTTTTCAGGTCACTTTCAGTTACCTCCCAATATTTTAGTCCATACCAAGGAAACAAACAAAGCATGAGAGAGACTTGCATGTGGCATTAAGCAACAAGAGTCAGTGTTCACAGATTATGACAATTGTCCAAGTCCTCAAGCAGGCTGAGAGGCTATGAAATGAAATGGTTAATGCATCTTAAACACTGATCCTTTTCCAAGCATGTTCAAATAACACAGGGAAAAAAAAGCCGCACCAGTAAAGTGAAGTTCTGAACTAATTTTACTTCTCCTACAGCATGCCAGGAAGTGTATTACATGCCATTGGCGAGATACCAAACCTGTGACTCTGGGGGGATGACTGAAGGAATCCTCACAATTCTACATCTTGGAAATAAATTCTGTGCTAGAAGGAAAAGCTCTGTAACACATGCCATCTGGTACCCTTTGCCTTCTTTTTATGAAAAGGGAGAGAAGAGAGAGAGAGGCTGCTTCCTCATGTACAGACCAAGACACGGTGGGCCAAAACCAGCTTGTGGTAAGAGCAGCAGAAACAGCAACTCAGCTGGGTGTTTTTCTCTCCCTGTTGCATCTCTGCAGAACAGGGCATTTCCATAAGTCTCAGTATCAATCTGAGTTATCTCAGATTCATATCAGGAAGCTTATTATAGTAAGTGGGCGTGTCATTTGGCCCATTAATTGCGGGAGAATAGCACCTAATTGCATTGTAAATGCAAAGGATTATGCTGAAGCCACTATAATGCACTGAACTCAGCTCTCAGCCGTTGCATGATTTTTCCTTTGAAATATAATTTGTGTCTTAAGCAAAACCCAAAACTATGCCCAAAATCTAAAACGGACTATTTTATTTAACATTAAAATAAGTAAATTAAAGCTCAACTGGCATCAACATTATATCATATTCTGAGAATCCAGATGAGAAGCAATTACTGCCTCAGGATTACCAAAAGGACAGCTCAGTAATTCTTTGAGAAACACTTTCTTTAAGTAGCAGAGAAAAATTCAAATACAGATAAGACTCATATCCAGACAGGTAAAGAACTGTCTACCATTCATTCCCAGTACCCCAATAAGCTGTCCTAACTCTTCTTTATCCTGCTAGGAGTTAAAGTAGAAATGGCTATGAGCCAGTGTGAGTTAGCCCCAAGGAAATTCCTGCAGAGTAGCAGGAGGCATATTGGGGACTGGCTTGAGCATTTCTGCATTCCAGCTCTCTCCAGTGGCTGTAATGACCCAGCGGGGCCATCTGCAGCCGTATTTCAGTTTGGGCAACACCCAGGCTGCTCTAACCTGGGGAACGGGCCGAAGTACCTCATCTGGCTGAGGAAACAGGCACTGAAGTGATACAAAGCTCCCTTCCATGTATATGAACTCTGCACTGATACAGTGATTTATTTGGGTCATTCATTAAGCTGTTGTAGGACTTGTCCCATGTAAGCTGAAGTTAGTGCTCAAATCTCACAAGACAAAGAACATGATAGGAAATCACCAGCACAATAAAAATCAATAATTTATACCATAAGGCCTTGCAATACTACTGTAACAGTTTGTTCCACAATAAGGCAGTAAAAGCTATTAAACAAGCAGTGCTTATTTATATTATGTAATATAAGCACAGTTTGTATCATATGTGGGGTCTATTTTCCTCTGAGTGCAAATATTTAACTCCCATTAATGTTAACAAGAGGTTACCTAGCATGTACTTTGGCAAGAGAATAAAACCTGAATTTTAACATTAATCTTAACCAAGCTTTCAACTTGAAAGAATCTTGAGAGTACCTTGTATTAACACTATCTTAATTGCCGTGAAATCTGGATTTTGTGAGAAGCATATACACAGATAAAACTAACTTGTGTTAACTTTAAATTGCACATTTTAGGATAATGGGAAATAACTGTGTCACCTTTCTGTAAACTGCATAGCTTGCACTCTGAAGGCACTGTTAGCAGAGACAGCGATAATATCTTTGAAGAATTTTCTCCGTTTCTATGAACATTTTTTCCCTAGCTTTGCTTCCTAGCAGAAAATTAACTCACACTATTTTTCACAGTAAGACTAGTGGGGGAAATTCCTACTACATTTGAAAATGAAACAACTTTTTGGCATTCTTTATTTGCAGTTTGGGGAATCTCCTTGTTCACATTCGCACTCTCAGGACAGTGAGGTAGCATAGATACATAGTGCAAGTAGAATCTGGCCCTTTTCATTTTGTGAAACTGCTTTGATCATGATTCTCTCAAGACATTATTTTAAACTCGAATGCAATTGACCGCTATTGCACCATATGTTCCTTATGTGTGAGCTCTGTCGTGTTCATTAATTTTTATGCCACTACTGTTGGAATTCAGCCAGTGTAATGTGGAGGCAATTAGCAATGTCAGAGTGTTCATGCCAGCATATAATGAGAGAGAGAGAGAGAGAGAGAGAAGGAGAGAGAAAAAGAGAAACTGGGAGATTATGCTTCCTGCTACAGGCAAGGGTCCTTTTCAGAAGCCTTTTCTTTTTTTTTTTTCAATATTATTTGAAAATGGAAAAATCTAATAAAAACAAGTGACAAGAAATAAGAGTCTTGTTACAGAAGTCAAATTTACTCACTTATAAAAACTCTCCCGTAGCTTTTTAATATGTTCACCTACTTTCAGAGGATGAAAATGAAGAAGCCCTGTGGCCTGGTGACCTTGTCTTTTAGTCTTACAAACAGTGTGGTCTGCTAAAGCTCTGTATCAAAATGCTTAATTTTAGCCTGCAAAAAAGGTGCATGCATATACTAGAACAGAAATGTGCATTAAATGTGTTCCAATGACATGACCAAATCTGTGGCTTCTTGTTCTCTTACAAAATCCCTACTACTGCAAATCTTGCAATCTGACATTTATGCCATTTGCCATTCTTGTTGCTATTTGTGTTCTTTAAGTTTGCAAGATAAAAAAGTATGACATATGTCTGAAGCTCCAGGGAGTACTGGAGACCTCACTAAAGTCTCCACCTCTCCCCATTCTCAGTGTCACACACACAAACACTCCCATCTTTCCTTCCAGTGGGCCAGTTTCAGAATACAGTTTTTGCCTGATGTCAGAATACAAATGCAGCTAACATAAAACTACAAAACCCTTGCAGTGTTAGAAATCTTGTGCCTGTAAGTCCAGAAGTAGGACTCCACTAGAATGCTCTCTCACAGTATCTTCCCATTGAACTCCATATTATTCTCCCATGAAAGCAAAGATAAAAACCATTATATACACAGAAATCCCTTCATAGTGAAAGAGTTGAGGGAATTTTGTTATTCTTGTTTAAACATTTACAGGTATGTTTACAAAGCACCTAACTCAAAAACCTGACTAATCAGGAGAATGGTTCAAGCTGAAGAATCTAGATCCATATTCTCCAAAGGTTCCTTCCACTTCACACTGTGATTCAGACCCAGGCTTGGCTTTCACAGTCCATTAAGAAGACAGACAACTTCAAAGTTCGCTGGGGATATGGTTCTCAGTTCTGTAGTGTTTAATGGTTTAATTATCTATTTGCCTGTGAAATCATTAAGAAACTCTGTACTAATATAGTTATTAAGAGATATCTCCCACTGCAATCATTTAAATAACAGTTACAGTAGTGTGGTGCTGGTTGTGGTAAGGGTCTTGTGGCTTAGTGGCAGCCTTTCACTTTTGAAAGCTTGGCAACTGTAAAAAGGTCGTTTGACTAATCCACCTTAATTCGTCCCAGCTATTTACCCTCATCACAAAAATCACAGCATCTGGCCAACTTCGTAGCGTACAGCCATCTTTACAGAACCCCATTCAGAGGTTTGCAAAGGCACTGCTGCCCTGAATTAAGATACATAAAGAGCCTGCTCCAAAGGCCACGGAGGTCCAAGTCACGGCTTATTGGGCTCAGAAGACATTTATGCAGTTTGGCAGCACAGCCTGCCTAGGATCCAGCTACTGTCATTTGTTCGAACTTCGTAAGCAATAGAATTCTGTAATGCAGAATTACAGAAACTTTTCAGTAAGTTTCTAAAGAAGGTCACAGAAGTATGAAAAACTTTCTAAACGGCAAGAGTTTTAGTGGAACTTATTCTAAACCAAATGTTTTAGTAGCATAACATTAGACAGCCTTATTGTAAAGTTGGAATTAATCACTTAGCTTGAATGGAAATTTTGTTTTGAAAGCACCTTTTTTCCCCCAATTAATTTGGACTTTTTATATATTATATTTAATACTGAGAAATAATTGTGGCAGAAACCTGGAAGCTTCCAGAAAGGACAGATTTCTGTAGCTTAGCAGCTTCCCCTTAGCTGTTTGTGTCTTCCGCAGTAGATGTAGCAAAGAGACCTGCATGCTATTTAAAGCAAGAGCAAATCCCATCTTTATGTCAGTGACAAACACAATTAGATCTATTCATTACTGAACATTTACTTATTCTGCTAGTAAGGGGGAAAAACCATGTGCTGTTGTAAGTCCAATGAAGTCAACTAAATTATCAAAGCAATATAGTTTAACCAACAGGAGTGAGCAAAGCAGTGACATTTGAAAAGTATATTCTTCTCTTACTTCCATGTTATTTACAGTAGTAATAAGGGAGAGTTTCATTTTAATTGCATGTTAAGAATAGAAAAGGAAGGGGAAAGCTTAGAGAGCAGTCACAAGGTAATTGGATTAAGAAACAAACCCAAGCACTACTGAATAGCAGGGTAATTCTTCAGTCAAATGTTATTAGAACAATTAATAGAGTCCTTACACTGCAAACTAATCCAGTGATTTCAGTTTCCTCTGTTAAGATTTTTTAAGAAGCTGGTATGCTTGCATGTTGCATGCAAGACCAATTTAGACAAAAACTTTCATAGCTTCACAGAAGTCTCCCATTAGTAGCTAGATTTTACTCATAGATCATATTAGCCAGTGGTGTCTCTCAGGCATGTCCACCACAGTTTTAACAAGGTGTCCTCCAAGAGGAGGAACAGCGAACTCTGCTCGCTAAGGCTGTGCAGTTGTGTGCCCGTGGCTTTCCCCCTCTGGCACTCACGGCCAAGGCCCTCCTCCCCTCAATGTTCATAATGTGTTCAGACACCCGGGATGCAGGGAGAGGCTGTGCATTCAGCACAAGGCATGACAGAAATGCCAGCTACAGTCACAAACTTGCCCCAACCAATTCTGCTTCCGATACAAATTGTGCGTCAGGCACAGAGTTGGCAGGAAGCAGCTTCACAGGGAAATGGCAACAAGAACAGCGGAATTTTATTTCTTGAGCAAATTTCTATTTCCTCCTGTCTTTTTCTAGAGCTCTCTCCAAAGCCAAAGAATTCACACAGTATGAAAGACAAACTCCAGTTTTTCTGCCTCAAAATCTAAGGAATGTGCTGCATGCTGTAAAACTGCAAGTGAGCAGAAATGGTGCAAGGAGTCTCTGTTTCTGTGGAGACCCAGGCAGAGATAACATTTGGTTGCTAAAAAGACACCTCCTAACATGTAATATGTAATCCTCCCAAAACATGCATACGACGTGACCCTGGCACCTTGTATGGACAGCACAAGTCTTCCCAGGCTTATACTTATGGGTATTTAATACTTAACTGAGGATTCCTTTCTAGCTGTAGATTTGGCAGCAGGGGTTCCTTTATCCTTTCTGAGACCTCGGAATACACACACACAGAAGATACCTTGTATCTCTCCAGACAGGCTGACTGAATTCCCACCACTTCTTCCCACTGCTGGATTTTGTGGATCAAGCCCTCAGTAGCACTGGACACTGCCGGCAGCACGCTGAGCAGCGCAGGTATGTTCCAGAGCTACTGCCTAGGAATCGCTGCTATGGAAACTACCATACCTTCCAAATCTATACTCAGGACACATCTTCCCTCTCAAAGCAAAGACCAGAAGGACACTCAATTCAGAATATAAGCTGAAATTCAGAGATAATCAATCAATTTCAAAAGAAGTCCAAGGCACAAACTGATCTAGTTGCGCCTTAATGTGATTCACAGAAGCAGCTGGCAGAAGAAAAGAAATCCAGAGGTCATCCTTTTGCCCATGGATTTCAGAGGAAGGAACTGTGGTATTTACCTTCTATCTTAGTTCTGAAATTCATCTGCTATGCACTTTTGAGCACCACCTAAAATTTCCACGCTTTCCTTTTCTCATATAAAAAAATAATGGATATTACCTATCATCTGGCCCACTGATCAGGTTGAATTTACTTTTTGTGAAGAACTTGAGATCTTTTGGTATAAGGTGCTCTATATGTGAAAACTATTACTACTCTATTCTTGTAATAACTCCAGGACAGCCCAGGGAGTCAAACAGCAAGGCTGTCCCCTTCAACACAAAAACAGCTTTACAAGAAGTAAAATTTAAAATAATAAAATCTGGACTTTCAGGAGAATTGAATAAGAGACCAGCTTGTAGTTTTCAAGTGCAGTCATCTGAGTCAGCTCTCTAAGGAGTGCCAAGGGCTAAATTCATCCCTGAGCTATGCTGGCTTCTGCCAATGTAAACCAGGACACGCGGCCTCTGCCAGCAAAGCAGGGAGAGGCAGCAGCAGTGGAAAGCACCCACTGCCTTCCTCTTTGTTGGGGGTCTAAAAGCAGTGGCAGCAGCACTAAGAGAGGCCTGGCAAGGCAGGTTCACAGCTGGGGCAGCCCGAGGTGTCATGGTGTGCACATGGGAACATCTTTTACTCTGGGCTCTGTTACAGAGGTTTAAGGAGATTTTAAAGCAGTCTTTGGCAGAGCTTACTGTAATGAGGAATAATGGTGACCAAACCTCTCGCAAATCAAGGCAGAGGCTTATAATGGAAGTGTCACTGACACAAAGAAGAGCAAACCCTTGAGAGGAATGGGATTTTGTCCATCTTCAGATTTCTCTGTGCAGTTTGTATCAGTGGACAAGTTTGCCAGCCTGTGTTGCATAACACAACTTAATGTACAGTCAGATTGAGTCTGTGATTTAACTGGGAAACAGCTGTGTGACTCAGATGTTTTAAGGGGAAGGCAGAATACTGTGTATAGAAAACTGTCCTCATTCCCCCATGAACAAAGAGTGGCAAAAACACAGGCACCTCCACTATGCCAGCTGCAGTGTAGCAGTCCTCACTTGGCAAGATATAAAAAAGAAGATTAACAAGTATAATAGCATTTTACTGTGCTCTTTAGAGTGAAAAATCATTTGTATGTTACCACTACTGATGGTCCAAAACCACAATGCTGAAACTAAACAGAGAATACAGATCTGAACCTTCATCCAAACCCCACCCTCAGTTCTTTGTTAGATCCAAGACTGGAAGGTACCTATTTTCTCTCTTCTGGGAGGCTGGTGTTTTGCAAGGCCCCAAATTCATATGCTTCCCAGCTGAAAACCTTGAGAGAATCTCAATTTTGATAGCCACAAACCAGACTTGCCAACCTAACTGGTAAGCCCCAAACTAAGCCTCAACCCAAAGCATGCACCACTGCCCAGTCTCTCCCAGGCTGGAGCTCTGCCAGCAGATGAGGCCAGAAGCCGCCCAGGTATACCTTACATTATGAGGATGGCTCCAAGTATAATCCAGGGGAATACACAAAGATTTGGCTTTATGTAAAGGCTAAGTTGTGACTGAGTGTCTCATCTTGGTCCCCGTTGGAGCAGAGCCCAAAACCACCACACGCTTTGGCACTGTTTGTTGTACTTGGCAATCCTCGCTCAAGCTAGGTGGGTGCATTGGCAGCACTTGTGAGGAACCCCTCCTCTTTAATTGGTGGGAATGTACCTGTAAGGCTGAGCTGTGTTTGGTAAGGCTAAGTGTTCCCGCAAGGGAAAACGACTCGAGACAATGCAGTTGGTGTTTAGAGTAACAAGACAGAGGATGACTGAGGCACTCTTTCATGTTACCTGGAGGGCCCTGTTAAGCTCTTACTGCTTTCTGTTGTTTCACCACGAAACTGTGTCCCTTGCTTTAGTTAAAGGGAAAGCTGATGAAATAGTGAGACAGCCCAAAAGAGTTTTTCCCCAGTAATTGAGAGAAGCCTGGACCGTATTTAGCTTCAGTCACTATTTTGTTCCATGTCAGAGGTTAAAAAAACACCCCAAATACAATTTTTGCCTTGAACTGTCTAAAGCAAAGAAATTAAAAGCTACAACTGCTGCTCTTTTTAATTTAATAAAATAATTTCTTACAAACCAGAAGATTATGTGAAAATTAAACTTTGTTCTACTTGCAGGTTGCCTAGTGCTTTGTTTTGGGTTTTTTATGTAACAAGAGCTGGTGACATTTCCTAAAGCTAGGCATACATTGCATGCATTGACTTGAGAGCTATTAATTCTACATGCACAGGATATAAGGGGTTTAAATGGCGTTGCGATTCGAACATTAGTAGGAGTGTTTTCTCCAAGTTCCACGCCTTTGCATTACGTGACAGAAGGCTGTATATCACTTCCTGCAAAAAATTAAAGATGTCCAGAAGTATGTGACCTTTACTGTCTGTTCTAATGGAGTCTCAGACACCTCAAGACTGAAATTATTAAAAAAACAGATAGCTGAAAAATCATCTCTCGTATTCTATTCAGTAGAGGGCAGTGGCAGATAAAAGCCACACACATCTATTAACCTGTGTGAAGTCCTGTCTCCAAGCTGGTTGGCTGCCATGAATTTAATGGCAGCAAACACATCGGGCAGACAGAAAGAAAATGGTGGATTCAGTGCTTTTGGTCACGATCCTTCACTCACTCCCTCCCATCTCCCCTCCTACCCTCATCCCCCTCACGGTTTTTTTTTCCTTCTGCACTGAGTATTATCATCAAGGCCAAATGCCTTCTACAAGGTGTTCCCCCTGAAAAGCCGGCAGGAAATAAAAATGCTCAGAACCTTATGGGATCAAGTTCTTAATGGCTCTAAATGAGAGTAAAATAAACACGTGCACATGTGCATGCATGCACACACACACACCCAGCACCTATTTGTCAGACCTTTTTACCAGACAAGGAGAACACAAGCTGGAAAGAGACTGTTGCCTAGTGGCAAACGCGCTCAGAGACATGGGGGAGTAAGTTTGAGCACAGTCTTTGCACTCAGCAAATTAATCAATTCATTGTTTTGGTTACAATTAAACACAAGTGCCAAGAAACACAGCAAGAATGTTACATTTTGCTCCATTACGTCACAATTACACATGCAGTGTCACTTCACAAACATTTCTCAACCTGTGCAACTGAGTAAGAAAAAGAAACATACATTCATTGTTAATAGCATGCAGTGTTGGACATCTAAATTTACATACATGGATATATATGAACAACTGTATATATCCCAACCTTTCCTGATAAAAAATACCTTACCCTGACAATCTTAAAGCATACAAAAAAAGATGGGAACCCCTGCTAAATAACAGAGATTCCAAGTTTGAGTAGAAGACCAAAAAAAGCAGAAGCCATGTCAGGTACACTGGAAACAGGAATTCTGAAACAGCTCTATTTGTTTTCAGAGAAAAAAAGTGCAGTTCCACTTCTTTTATTACAGGTAAGGAACAATTCTGCCACAACGGAGTATATCTTTATGACTTATTACAATTATCTCAAAGAGAATTACTGTTGAAGGCAAGAAGCACAGTGTTTTTATGTCTTTACATTCTTGTGTAAGCTGCTAAAAGCTGACTGGCAAGAAATACTGACTCATTAAAAAAATCCCCTGCACCACAACTGGTGGGGGGGAAAAAGGCAACAACTACTACATGCACAGATCACCGTAAATGCGAGTCACCGCAGCATTTCTGTAGGTCAGACAGTTTTACCTGCCTGGCTGCAGAGTGGCCAAGACAGGCAAGTGGCACTCGGGTCTGGCTGCCGCGTGCTGTCCTGCCAGGCTTTGCCTCAGCTTGCCTCCACCCGCATCCCCTCCTGGGCTCCCTCTGGCCTACAGCCTTTGCAGAGACCCACCTGCAGCTGCCAGACTGTGGAACTGCCGAATGACACTTCCTATCAGCAGCTACTTAATGAAAGAGGCTTTCCAAGAGAAGATCAAGTGTCAGCTGATTTTGTCCTTCTCCTTCTCCTCTGAAAAACCGTACAGGCCCAAGTGAGAGCCTGTTCAGCTGCCCTGCCACAGGACTCTATCCCAGTGCTTTAAGTGTGGCCCAGTTTCATCGCTGGGCTGTTAACTCTTCAGCTGGAATGGATTTGCTGGGGGAAAGTGCACCAGCCTTTCCTCCCACCCCACAGCACTGCTGAGGGCACTGCTTGTGTCCTGGCTCACGTGGAAAAGTCGCAGCTAAGCAGCTCTGCCAACCCATATCCAAATGATGGCGCATCTAGCCCTGCTCTTCAGAGCCCCATCCCAATGCCTCCACCAACAGAGTTCATGAATCAGAAACATCTTTGGGAAAGATCTCAAGTATGTAATGACTTAAAAACAAAACAAAAAACAACAAAAAAAAGCCAACAACCCCCTCCCCCAAAAAAGCCCGAAAAAAACCCCCAGATTGTGCTTCACTATCCAAACAGTGAAGTACAGCTTTATTCTGCTCTTATTTCAAGCATTCACTATTTTGAGCTAAATTAGCTGCAGAACTTTATTTGCATAGAGAAACAAACCCCATATCTACTACACTACATGATGCCATTCTGCTTACATATGTACTTGTATACAAGCAATAATATCATTCACTTTTTATCTCCAATAGGCTTTGAAAGAAAGAAAAAAAAAATCACAAAATGAACAAATGCAGACTGGTGCAATCTACTGAAGCATACACTGAAATAAAGTACCTATTACAGCAGTAAAGAGATAAAAAGGCATGAAAACAACACTGAACAGGTAAAATTAAACCTTTGGTTTTTAGCAAGGTATGACCACAGCACTGAAGAAGCCTTTTTGTTAGCAAGTTGGCAGGATTTGTAGCATTATTTCCTGATTAAGTTGGCAGATTAAGTTTCCTGATTAAGTTTCCAGATAGCTGGCATCATTGCAATCATTTGAGGATATCTTAGAGTCCTGTGCAATTTTAACTTCTCCATAAAAATATCTGGAAGGAAGCCTTTCAGGCTGTCTGACATTGACTCAGCTACTCGGTGACCAGCTGCTTTGCTGTGGTAGCAGTAAACTGCAAAGTCCTGTACTTACAGAACACACTAAACACCAAACCTTTGTTAAGTACAGAAACAACACACTCAGCAACTATTTATTTGCTACCTTGTCTCTCTGGGAAGAGCCCTGCAACTTTCTCATAGCCTGCCTAGCAAAAGCCCTGCATGGATTTCCTTCTGCATGACACATGGGAACCTACTGCTTTCTCAGGAAGAGCCATAACTTGTAATCTTTGCCCAGATTTGTACATCCAGACACGGGGCTGGGGCTTGGCAGTGGTCAGTATGCAAAACGCTCCCACACACCTAACCTCAGAGGGAAAAGTCATAGAGAATCCACCCCGTGGAGCCAGCAGAGGCAAAGCGCAGCTGTCTGCAGCCATCCGAACATCTCAGCCTTGGTCATCTTGATCTTTTTAATGACCTCGCATATCAGCAGAACACAGGCATCTGTTCAAAAGAACCTCACAGCTCCTGACAGAGCAGAGCACACATCAAAGCCGAGTGGGTCAGATTCTCCCCTCACTAGATACATTAATTCAGAATAACTCAAATGAAATCAACAGAATTACCCGTCATTAACACTACAGTAACCAAGAACTAAATTTGCATAGTTGTCTTCGCACTGTAACTTACACAGATGTGCTAGTTTTTGTACTTCAAAACAGCTATATGCTTTTTACCCTAAATATTTTTCATTTTCCTCTGGCAAAATAAAGGGTAGTTTCTAAAGAAGACAAGACTGACGATATTTCTCTAAGAACTTTGTGCTGCTGGCAATACTGAAACGGCAGCAAATGCAACAGATCTGTAACACATCTCAGGGTACAAAGAGTTAATCTCCTTTCTTACAGATCATCAGTATCAGTCCAGATGCTTGGTTGGAAGGAAATATAACCCAAGTGCCTGGTCTAGTACAGCAGACTAAAGAATAAAAATATTTTTACGTACTGTGCTTATAAAATATTCTATTTGCTGTGTAGTACCAGTTACGTTTAGAACCTTTCTTCAAAGATTTTCTTTTCATATTGAGAAAAATAGATCCATACACTCCTTGTTAAAAAACACCTCTGCCTAAATGTCTGACCTCAACTGTGAAAACTGATCCTTTGCTGTTGGTCTGCATCTTTATTGTGCCTTCAAACTTAAATGTTAAAATAAAACCAAGACAATAGAAATCACAGTAAAGTGCCACTTAAAGTCAATGTAAAGTTTATAATCCTTTGCAGTCCATTCTTCTGTTACGCTGATGACAACTTAATTTGGCTGATAAAAGGGAAACAAAAAGCAAGGAAGTAATCCTGTTTTACAGAATATTATTCAAACAATAATAACTTCCTTTGCATAACACTTATTTAATTCCATCATTACTACTATTATTACTGCTATCTTAAGCTATGACAGATTGTGAAGGGTCAGAGATAATTTTTATCAATCAGCCTCCCTTTGTCTTTGGCAGGTTTAATCATGTCACTTGGAATGTAGCATGAGGGGCCTGATGAAATTGGAAAAGCATGTGAAGATAAAAATCACTCTCAGATGAATTCAGACACTTCCTGCGACTCTGCAGATGCCACAGTGCTGCAAGCCACCCTCCCAGGAGAGATGATTCACCTGGAAGGAGGGCCAGGCTCTGCCAGATGTGTAGGAGGCTGCCTGAGACCCACATGCTAACACTGTCTCAATTGTATGAAGCATATGCTTTCAGTCAAGGGTGAAAAATGCAGGCACCAGCACATGCCAAAAGTCTTTCAAGCATGGCCCACCAGTCAGCCTGAAGCTTAATGCACTGATCCATCGAGTCAGCAGATGTGTGTCACCACAGTACAAGTTGAAGCTGGTTAAAGCTATAAAAGAGTGAAGTGACCTAATCCAGACATTCAAATCTCACAAAGAAAACCATATTGTTGTCACTTTGGGGGCCTTAATGTGGGACTTTAAGCACAAACACTGAAAGCCTTCTTGGAGTAAAAAGGTATGTTCCTGCGAAAACATAAATCCCAACCCTAAGCTACACTTGTACTGATTTCAAGTTGATCTGATAAAAGCAGAGCACGGCTTTCCTTTTTAGTACTGCACATACAAAAAAGAACATCTGCAGAATTTTATTGCTAGAGCCATAAATGCTCCTTATCCGCTTGGTTTGAGGCAGAAGTCCAAAAATACCTTGATAGAAAGTTTATTTGCAGAGTACCACTACGTACTTGGTAGAGCCAGTGAGTTATACAACATATTCTTCCACTCCTGGCTAAGTGCTGTCGGTGTCAGCTAGGAGTCCAGCTGTAGAACCTGGCTCCATAATGCCTGGGAACTCCTCCCTCCTTTCCATTTAATAATCATTTAGTGGGTACAGTATTTCCCGACACACTCAAAGTCAAAGCACACTTTACAATGAAAATATTCACCTTGTTCACATGCAAAATGATTTGTTTAAAGAAACCAGATCTCCTTAGCACTCAAAGATCAACCCAACACTGGACGTGTGCAAACCCACTTCACTGTCAACACAGTTGCTTCGAACAGCTTGTTCAGAGGTGGGTGATAAGATGTAGTTCTCACTGGGCAAACACAATTAGGCAGACAAAGATTTTTCTTGAAGTCTTTTCTGTCTATCATCTGCAATCCAGTCTACAGATCTTTCTTAAGTATTCCTGTCTGTAACAGCCAGGTCTCTGGAAGAATACTGATGTTTCACAATGACCTCATTGTGCTTTGACATAGCTTTCCTGAGCTGTGGCCTGTGGCAAACACACACCTGCTCTATTTATGCCCAAGAGGCCAAAAAAAAAAACAACAAAACCAACCCAACTTCAAATAATATTCAAGTTCAAACAACAAGCAGGGTTCTTCTGCCTTAAGAAAAGTCCATCCTGCAATCCACTTTGCAAAACATGATAGCTGGTCATTTAGAAGTTAACTCTTATGAACCACCACAGATAAGAGCTCAGAAGACTCATGCCAGCCTAAAGGGGGAGAACACCCGCAGTGCATCTGAAGTTTTGTCATGTCGCCCCCCATTTCTCCATTTACAAGTGTTGATTATCACCACTGATTCATAGCGCAGGCTTCCCGTAACCCAAGGTCAGGACTAAGCCTGAGACTGCACCAGGAATCAAACATCTGCATCACAAGAAGGTTACAAAACCAAAATCTAAGTACAGGATGAAAGGCAACAGAGACACACGACACAGATGGCAATGCCAGGAACAGAAGTAAAAAGCAAAAGAGTGAACATAAATACACACACATATACTTGTGTCCCCTGTATTGATCCTATCTAGATAATGAAGAATGTTTTAAATGATGTTTATAAAAAAAGGTTTTTAATTAATTGGGTTGGGTTTTGGGATTCTTTCTTTTCCAGTTCTTTCCTGATTTTTTCATTGCCATGCTCACCTGGAAGTTACACTGGGCTAAAAAAGGCTTCTGGCAACTACCCTTACACCAAATACCTTCTGCATGTCAGCTATGCAATACTTTGCATCATCCATAGTCTTCATTAGCAAATTTGCCCTTTCACCTCAGCAGCACCCATCTGACATTTCCACAGCTTCAGAGGCTTTTCTTCCTCCAGCAAAGAACATTCTGGAGTGGTTTCAGGGCAAATTCTTTGATTCTGGTGCTGGAGAATTAGTGAGGAAAAAAATAAAATAGAATAGTTGAATGTTCCAAGACAAAATGAGTAAGACAAAAGTAGAGCTCTGAAACTATGGTTTTTCATGACTCCTTTTCTCACATCTTCTGTGAAAAAATTGCTGGATGCTAGTTTCCCTACTCAAATAGCTTTTTATTCCTCAGAGAAATAAATAACGTGCTGTGACTCCTAAGGAAGAGTAACTAGAGACTAATAGAAGAATGAAAGTGAAGGGTGCTCAAGACATCCCTGGTGGTGCTTGAAGGTTTTGTCTTTGGCTGTCGGGGTAAGACTGGATTATGCAGGAGCCAAAATAACAGGATCAATACTTGTGCAACCTAACGAAAGTGTAAACAGAGACAGGAAGGAAAAGACAGAAGAGAAACAACAGAACACAAAGAAATAGCAGGTATTGAGTTTTCTTATAGTCTAAGACAAACTACACCTTTGCGCTACCTAAATACCATTGAAAGCTCACGATAGCATTTGTTTTCATGGTTTATATAAAACCATACATGCTGCCTCATATAAACCATAAGAGCCCATATTAAAATCCCACATAAAATCGTATTTAAAAAACCCACATAAAACCATATGCTACCTTTGGTATTAGCTAGAGTAAAATTAACTTATTCTTCATTCATAAGATATTTCTTTTTTTGGACTAATATGGAGAGAATAAACTAGAGCTCTTCAGGCTTTACCACTTCTTCCTCCCCAAGTGAGTGGACATGAGTGAGCACCTCAGATGTACTGCTATGACCCTGCTATCAGTTCATGCTCCTGAAGAGCTTAAAAAGATAAGAAATTCTTCAGAACAACAAAAGCGTATTGATTGAGATATGCTCATGCCTTTTTTTTTTTTTTGCAAAAATAACTGTTATTAAAGAGTTAAGCCACTGTATGTGTGGGCGAACCACTTTTTGTAATTGCTATCTATCTACAGATCTTGAGAGAGATGTTGATCTTCTGAAATGAAGGGTGCAGACGCAAGTCTTTTTAAACCAATAAAAATACCAACATTTAAGTGGGTTTTTTTTTTTCATAGATCCTTTGTATGCAAATCACTCAGATCAGATAGATAGAAAATTAAAGACTTCTCCTTGGACAAAATATTGTCATTTGAACTTGGGAAAATACATGGCTGCCAAAAGAAATCTAAATTGTATTCGACAAAGTACTCCACTTTCCCATCACAGTTTCACTATATGATTTTTATTTGCAATGGAACAGCTATGTAGAAAGAGGTTCAAGACTGAAATTAGACCCAACTGCTGCCAGTGTTGGAACCTCTCAGTGCTCTGTTTTCCAGAGCTTTCCTTCTGTAATGCCACGTTCAATACAACTTTAGGTAATACATACACACTTTATAGCTTATATTCAGTGCAACCACACAGTTTCCCATCTTTGGGCTTGATCCTGCCAAATGTTTTCTTCCATGAGTAACCTCTGCTCACAAAAGGTGTATCATGGAGGTCTGTACTGACATAGGAAAAATACTTCTGAGGATGGAATTAGAGCACGAGTGTCAAGCAAACAGCTGGTGGGATTACTCCTGCAAAATAGCTCCTGGCCCATGGACTCCACAGAGATGTTGGCTCATGTTAAAAGTGCATAGCAGTGCATGGGGCAGAGTGCTGACTCATACAGCAAGATTTCACAGAGCTCTGCAGACCTTTCTGCAGGTACCAGTTGAAGCCTGGAAGCAGTAAAGTCACATTTGCATTGAGTCTTCCTCATAGGGTTTAAGCCAGGACAAAACTATGCAAGGGTAGCTATGTCACTTCCCCAAAGCAAATCAGCCCCAAACTGGTTCAGGCAGTGCCAAATATCAAGGAGCAGTATATTGGTATTCAAATTTAGATTTTATCTATGTATAACTGTGCAGAATTTTGTAACTTTGCTGTAAGTGGTCCTTCTACACGCCAGAACATAAAGTAGATTTGGCATTTGGCATCTTTGGATTATAGACTGGTGCCTGCAGCTTGCAATTCCACGGTTTGCTTTGAAGCTTCAGCTTTTTCCTTTGCAGTGGTTTGACAACGGTCATGATTCAGCATATTCAACACGTTTAGATCAAGATGGCTTTTCTTTATCATTTGGAACCGAAAGAAAACAAAAGGACTTTTCTTAGCTTTCTGTCACATTAATGGACCAGCTAAGATTTTACACCCCTTGCACTCTTCAGAGGACATAAACTAATTCCTGCTCCTTCCTTGCACCTGAAGAGGACTGTTAAATCAGATATAAATACATCTAATTTTTCATCCTACCAGAACTACGAAAGTAGACAGAAGATGGAGCAACACTTGTGCTTCCCAGGAATGTCAGACAATATTCAAATAACACTCAGCAGAACCACCTGGAGGTGCTTTGCTCCATATTGTTCCCAGCACCAGACAGGCCCCCAAATTAACTGTGATCCGTTACTTCACTGAATCTGACCATGAGGTCAGTGGGAATTGTCAGGACCAGCCTTCCTACATTTGTGGAAGGAAATATTTCCTTTTCTTTAATACTTCTTATCTATCCTACATGTATACATAACATTTGTAACAGGTTCAATCAATGAATTAGAGTATTTCTCTTAAAACCCACATTAACTCACTAACTGGAATCTACTAATTTTCCAAATACTTTACATGTTACTCTTTAGATTTAGCATGTGTTACTCTTTAGATTTTTTTATTTCTGCCCGATGATCTGGATGTGCTTTGTAGTTTTCTGACAATAATTCCCTCCACATAGGGCACACTCTCTCCAAGTCTGATTAATAACAACTTGATTTGTGTGCAAATAGCCTAGTACAAACTATTGGATTCCTTCATTTCAAACAGTCACAACTACAAAGAAGATGAACATATTGCATATTTCAGAAAGGACTTATGCCATAGCACATAAGCTGCATTAATTCCTATGAAGGAAGCTGTGACCTCACAGGGTTATTACAGGGGAACCTTCTACACTTTTGAATGCTAGGGCTGCACTTAGGCCCAGCATATATTCTAGTACTTCTAATAAATTATTTGCCTCTTTATATACATACTGCTTCCTCAAAATGTCAAAAATTGCATTGTGGGCAACAAGAAACTGTCCTGCTGCCTTATATATGCTCTTGTAAATAGAAAGAATCTGTGGAAGGAAACGACTCGAGGAGCAGATAATGGTTTGGGGGCTTTTACAGTGGTCTTAGAGATCAGTGTTTCAGTTTGACTTGCATTTCACTTAAGCCTTTGCAATGTCCTTCATGACCCAAGCGCAAACTGAGTCCTCACAGCTATGCTGGTCCCACAGCCAAGCAAGCTATCCCAGCTTTGATAGAAAAGTCATTTTTTCCTCACATACATGATGAGGTACAAGTTTTGAAGTCAAAGCATTATTAGAGAGATGCCAAAATTGACTTCACTCCCTGCTGAATGCCGACCCTCCAGGTACATTCAGCAACTGCTATAACTAAATGCAACTGGCCATAGTTGGCATGCCCTGATACTACATTTGTTCAAACAGATATTCCATGTAGACTGATGCCAGAACTCACGCGTGTTCCAACAGCGAAGGCTGTGAAACATCAGGTTGTGACAGCTGGCTTTAAAATAAAAACTGTCCAATGAAATATATGAAAACATAAACAAGAGGACTCTTGTTAGCCCGGGGAATTCAGTCATTTTCTCAAGGCTAGTTTTAAGTTTGCTACATTTATCAAATGTATACCTTTAATGCATACATAGTTCCACCTACTTATAAAGTGACCAACTGAGTACAAGCTGAGGAGTACCTTCTGTGCAGAGAAATAAAAGATAGCATCTCTCAGCTTCCTCACTACTTTAACCCCTAAAACCTGCAGAAAGCAAGTAAGAGGTCATCAAAATGCTGTGACAGTGCTCCGTTTTCACGTTGCAAATTCAGAATCAGGAACTTCAAGGTCAAAGCATTTGCTGTATTTCTGCTTTTCCCCACAGATATCTCCTTGCACAAACCAGACAAAGTACAAGACATGCAGTCATCTACAATTTTAGAACTACAAGACACTAAGAAAGCAATTAAGAGGTGCAAACAGTTCACCTGCAGACAACCTAGAGTGCAACTGCTACTGTGATGCAGAAGGATCCACAAGTCCAGTTGCTTTCACTCTAGAAACCTCTTCTATTTACTAATCAGAAGAAGGCAGATAGGTTGCAGCTTCCTGCCAGAGCAATCATGACTACAGTTAGGAAACCCATGACACTCCTACAAGGCTCTTTAGGAAAGAGGGCTCCAGTTTTCCAAGGATCTTATTTCAGTCTGTGACATGAATCAGGTCTTTCTAGGGAATACCTACACACCATTTCTTAATTTTGAAGTATCTTCCTTGGTACTTAATAATTCAGAATCACTTTAAAAGTAAGGCTCTAATTTCCATTAGATGACAAAATTACTTTTAAATTTTTCTCTGTAACGTAACTATTTCCTGTGAACCTTGTAAACCATTAAGCGCCGTAAAAATCCCCAAATGGGCTCTTCCCCTGGGGTGTAAAAGACCAAAGGAAAAAACACACCAAATATCCTTTCCTCTTAGAATGAATAATAATTGCAAAAGGACATGCTTAGGCTTAGGAAGAACAGTAGATGCAGGGGATAATTTTATATATATTACAGTCTTTTCATGATTATTTTTGTCTAAAGGTGGAGCTCCTCTAGCAAGGAGGGTGATCATTAAAAGAAGAATTGAGAGACAGCTCTGCATAACTACTTTTTCTGTCTTATCTGTCTTATAAGCCCCTTTAGTACTCATTTTTCCAGTCATGAAATGTCTACTGGATCTTTTTTCTTGTGACATGCAAGTGTGCTTTTTCTTGCCTTACAGCATCATTCTAAATAAACCACCAAGCACTATTTGATTCTTCACCTTAAACAAGAAACATCTGCATCTCAGACTTGTTCAGCCCACAAAAAAACCTCATTACACAGTATCCTGCTAAACTTGATCCAGAGAAATAGACAAAAGTCATTATCTCCTGTCATGTCTCGTGCCAGTTATCGCTATTTCCCTACTGTCATCTCCTCCACTTACATTCTGAAAACAAATATTTACTTTAGAAGGATTAACTTCTTTTTTTGTCAATGAAAGGGAATCTTGAGAGAAAACTTCATGAGGAATCTAAAAGGAAAAACCTATTGCTTGTGAGTTTTTATAAGGGTAAGTCACACAAAGTTTTAGTTTGAAGCATATAAATAGTTTAGGTTTTTGGAAGGAAACAAACCCACTACATCCTAGGTAACAGTATACTGAGTGAATTAATCCAAAATGATGATCTTTTCACTAAGTGTTGAAATTTCTTCACAAATAAGTCTTATTAGATTGCGAGCTCTGCTTTATATACACAGTCAAGTATTACAGCTGTATCCTGCAGGTACAACGAAAGTCTACTGGAAAATATACAGGTTATGGTTAGAAAGATACAGATTATGGTTCCTGCCCAGAGAAAAATGCAACTCTAACTGTATTAGAGGTATGAATAGGGTAAATGGTCAGGGTTAGCTTATCCACTTAATAGGCTTGAGGGTAAATGTTTTCTGTGTGGTCCAAGCCCACAACAGGTTATTTTCACTGGCAAAGTGAACTGCTCTGGACTTGTTGTAGGAGGGACTCAGGCAGGCTGGGGCTAAGCTGCCCTTCCCTTTTGGGTGCTAAAGTCACCTGGAAAGGCACACAGCAGAGGACGGATGCAGTATTCCCCGAGGAATACTGTAGCCCACAAAGCCCTGCGTGAGGCACCCAGGTGGTAAGAGCTGTGTACTGAGTCCCTCTTGACATCTGTAGAAGATTTAGTCCGTGTCCGAAAAGCCTGCGCTGCAATAAAGCATGGGATACAGCAATTCCTATCTCTGATTTACATCCATACAGCTTTGATGACAATGGAGATACTTGGGCTTCAAAACGGAGTGCTTTGACACAAGACCTCTACTAGAAGCAGTAAGATAGACTTTTTGTATATTTTACGCTCTGCTGTATAGTGCATTCACTTAATGGTACACTTAGAAAACCTAGTTCAAAAACGGCTTTTTATAACTTCGAAGTAGTACCGATTACACTGTAAAAATGCACTTATGAGAGACGTTACAAACAGTAATAATTTTTAGACAATATTTGTTAATATATATTCCTCAAAATGTCATATTTTTATAAATATTTAAATTGCATCAGACATCACACTGCCCTTATATTTGATGCTTTGAACTGCACAGCAGTGGCATGCTTTTGTCATTGTTATACCAGAGTGAGTCTGGTATTTCAGATCAAACATGGTATGTAGTCCAGATGTGTTAGCTGTCACTCTGTGAGTAAACATTTCTGATGGACAGTGTGTTAACAACAGATTATTACTCATGATCTTGCATGATGGTTACAAAAAGTTAGCCTGAGTGTCAGAGATAACACCAGTGAGAACTGCTGGTGGAAGTGATGCAGACTGGTATGTTTACAGTCATTTCTGTCATGTGCTTCCCCCATTTACTCTTCAAGGGAGAACCAAATATGGTTTGAACAACTCCCCATGGGGACTGTGATGGAAATATGGAGCTATTTGCTCTGAGGGGCAGGACTCTTACTGCATAACTATCAAGAATGCTAGGCAATGCAATATTAAATTCATAATTGTGCAGTTAAACTATTAAATACATGCAGGTTTGCCTGAAGTGCTAAGCACATTAATTTATATTGTCATTCATGTGCCCTTTTAAGAGGATATTTGTGGAGTGTCTTAGACTAACAGATGTTAAATGACAAAATGTTTATCAGTCCCTACAACAAAAGCAGTACAAGCAATAGTATCTGCAATTTAAGTTTCTCTTTGCACAGGCAGACCTCAGTCTGGGCCAGAAGAGACTCTTCAAAGACAGGGTCACCATTTTATTTTCTATAAACACTCACCCATCAGCTTCTCTTCTGTCACAGGGAAAAGGGGTGTCCAACTGCTAACACTGTATTGTGCCTTTGTGTCCTTGGCACATCTCTGGAAAAACAGGATGGAGAGATGGGACACAGCATGCAGATCTGCAAATTCCAGCAATGGTGCAGTGGGCACCTTCTGCCGTGCATGTACACCCAAAACAAAACCAGCTTGGCTAGACCTGTGCTGGCTTCGTGTGGGACCAGGCTGGGAGTGTCTGCACCCTGCTCCTCACACTGAACCAGCGGCAGCAGAAGCTTTGCTGGAAGTGGCAAGGAAGGTTTATAGTGACAGAAGTGCAAGGCAAAGGTCAGTAGTCCTGGAAAGGTGTGAAAGGTGTTTTTCCTAGCCTGGTTAGACCTCAGCTAACTGAGAACTGTTAGCAGAGATCCCTGAATTGTCCTCATGGCCATGAGTTCTGGCTGTTCAGCTGAATACAAGCCATTTCAAAGTACTTTTTCTTCCCCTCATTTGTTAAAATATGACTGTTTTGATACTCTGCTCCACTTGTCACTCCTGACAACTGAAAATAACAGGCAGTATCTAATGTGAAATTATGTGCCTGCCAAGGACCTGGAGTCCCAAGGCTAGATGTGTTACACCATAGAGAATTACAGGTGATTATATAAAGAATTGCACATTCATATGCTAACAAGCATCATGAGACACGCACGAGAAGAGAAGATTACACTGGCCTATTTTCCTCACCCAAACCTGTCACTATACAAACACAAAATCTGAGTGGCAGGATATCGTGTCCTTGGGACTAGCCAGCAGCTCAGGCCACTTAGGTCTGATGTAAGATTACAGAGCATTTTTATTTTTCTTCAACAACTTACAGAAAGGTAAATTGTGCATGAAATGTGGTTAAGGAAGCTGCTCCTTTTTTTTTTTTTTTTTACTGAAAAGATGTTTCCTAGTACAAAATGTGACTGGAAATTTCAAGACACTTTCAGTATTATTCTACACAAAAAACCCCCCCCAAACATATCGAACATACCCAGCTATTCCACCAGAGAAAAAACAAGCTCCCTACACGTTACAAACACACTTTTGAAATTTATTATGCGACTCTGTAACCTCAGGCCAATCTACACAGTATCACTGCCTCCAATTGAATCACGCTGCCTTATGCCAATTGTAGATAGTCCATCCTCAATGCAACAAATTGTAATTTTCAGATTTCCCTAAAATTGCAGAAAACCGCAAGAAGCATGAAGTCCACTACCTGACATACTAGGGCTTAATTTTATTCTTAAAAATGGCAGCAATGTATGCTTCTGGTTATGGAGGTGTGCCAGTAGTGCTACAATTAGGGTTGTGCTGTCACTTCAATTATAAACCTGATTTTTTGAGGGTTTACTAAAACTCCAGATTAAAAAGAAAAGCCTGCTGCAGGCTGAAATGTTTTGTATAAGATCTCAGCCAGGGGATAACTTGTTTCCAACATTCTGAAAAAATTAATCAGGTGCTTCCAATGTTAGAATTTAAATGTGCTTGAAGAGGCAAAATACTAAAAAAGAACATTTAGTTATGAATTCTCAGTGCAGAGCAAGTTACTTTCCAGTTCCTATCAGAAATACTATGCAGAATAAAGGCTGCAGATTAGGCAAGTAGAGAAAATGAATACAGAGAACAAAATCCCAAATGTTTGGGGGTGGTTTTGTACTGTTTGGGGTTTGTTTTTTGTTTTTTTTTTCTTTCAAACATGCAACAAGCAACAGGGATTAGCTTCATCAAAAAGAGGCTTACTTATGAACTTTAAGGCTGGAGGAACAAACCACCTTTGTAGAAATGAAAAGTAGAGCAAGGACCACAATGACAACACAGGCTTCCCCCACTGGAGAGAGGGATGAGGCACAGGTGTCACAGTTTTCACACGTGCACGCTGCATTCCATGTATTGACAGTGAGTGTCAACACTCCTCAGACTAAGCTTAAACCAAATATAAAGTAGTGGAAGATGCTCAGAGCTGAGTGTGGGCTGCAAAATTCAAGTGAGCAGACAGATTTATAGTGACATGATTATCTTGCCGTGACTATCTGAAAACCCTGTATCTGAATAAGGCAGCTCTTTAAAGCCACCCTTGTACCACTTGCATCCCCACTCCTGGCTGCAGTGAGGGCACACTGTCGCGGGCTGAAGGCCATTAGTTAAATGCAGAATTGGTCTCATGCATTGCATAGTGGTGGTTTCTCCATGCTGCCTTTGCTCTCTTCTACAAACACTTCTTACAGAGAAGGGATATCTTTTGCCCTGAAAATTTATTCCTTGATCTCTCATGCTGGCAGGCTGGTGACACTGACACCTCTTTGCTATTGAAAGTACTGTAAAACACATCCATGCAATACAAACAGACCCTTGTTTCTGCATCTCCTGCAGTTTAGAAAGTTCCAGGTCCCACACATTCATTTTTGCCAAATTGGCAGTTGCTAGGAAGCAAAAGAAAAATGCTGGCAATGGTTCTGTGGAACTGGGGAACATGCAGGCAGTTTTCCTGCAGCACAGGAAAACAGACAGGAATTCTCAAGTGACTTCTCAGGCTTGAGACATCCAGGGATGTCTACTAACAAGAAAAGCAAAGTAACTTCAAGAGATGATGGGAATGAGCTAGACAATAATAATGCAGCTTTTGTAATGAATTTAAATTGGACACTTGGATTTACTTACACACTGTAGTTGAAGTGTCTATAGAGGCAGAGAAGTTACTTAAAAACTAGCAGCCTGCACATCTACACTGCACAGCAGAAACAAGTCTTTAAACAGAAAGTAGTCAGCCTGAGCTGAAATACAAAGACAGAAACTGCAACCTATAACTTTAATTAAAGACTCCCTTAATACATGAGAAACAGTTTAAAAACTGCTCAGAAAATAAACTAATGCTGCACTGCTGCTACACGAACAGTAATTTCTCTTTTTACAGAGGGAAGTGGGACCAAGCAGAGACTGTTAGAAACCTGCAAGGTTAAAGGTATACCAATAAATGGAGAGGTCAAAAGCCTATTTTTACAGAGCACCATGCCTAGCTATTTATTGCTTTGTACTTTTGGGAGAGGGGGTTGTGAAAAAAAAAATAAAATCAGATACCAAGACACAAGATGAAGCAACAGTATTGACCGCTTTTCTGAAATCTTCTTCGCAAACAAAAATGAAAAATTGCATGGGCAACTGCACTGGGGAGCAAATGAAGTGCAACGGGTTTCTGCCCATTGAAGCTCATTGCAGTGTATCACAGAGGTGAATTCTTGTAATTTAAAATATATGGCTTAAACATAGAAAAAATATTCTAAGTTCATATTACATATGCTGTACATAGTATACTTTTATCTTTGATCAGACCATACAGTAATTGATTATACCCAGCCCTCTACCAGCAGGAGCCTTCATTCCAGCTGCTTGATTCTTGCAAGAAGGTCCATCAGGGCTCTCAAAAGCAAGCATAAGCTTCACACTCTACAACAGCTGAGATTTTGCTCAGGGTGTTTAAGGTCTGCAGAATTATTTTTCCCCCCGCTCCACTTCCTTCACAGTGCTCATTTATAGTAAAATAGGGAAAATGCTGTTGGCAAGAAGATATAAGAATGATTTCCTTCTCTTGGTACTTTGATGATTCCCCTTAGGGAACAAAGAACAAAGAAAATCAACATTGGCGGTAGTGGGGAAGATCCAAAAGTCTTTTAGGGCAAAGGACACAGGTTGTGAAACAGCTCCCTTCTTCTGGATCTATTCAATGCAATTCCTTTGTCAACTCCATGCACCTTTTTTACGGGGAGCAGTGCCTGATGCCTCATGCAACAGGGCACCACACGACCTCTACTTCTGACAGACAGAAAAAGTCCCCCCTCCCAAAAGGAGAGTTAACTACAGAAGACAGGAATTGTCTTCCTTCAACAAATACCAATATTTTCTCAAATTCAAGGATGTTTGTAGAAATTCACAAAGAATTGCTGTCTCTAGTGAAACTTTACATTTCAACACCGCAAGCCTTGAATATCTTTCTTAATCCAGGCTTAAGCTGACAAAGTATATACAAGTCATACAGGTCATTTTGCAAAAAGCAGCAAATATCTGAAGTGCACATTGTTTTCTTGTTAGTTCTTGACTAGAAGACACTGCCTAACGCATAACACATGGCAAGCTCATCAGGAAACCAGAGTGATTCATGGGACCTCCAGTCTCAGAATTCTGTATTTGCCACACTTCAGGAAAACCAAAGCCTGGAAGTTCAGGAAGACTGCCTACCGGACTTTCAGCTCTGTGACCTGTATACAGAAATACTGTACCACAGCTGACCTCTGAAAGCTGTGATTATTTACTAGATACACTGCACAGCAACAAGTCCCTTCCAAAAATAGAAGAAAAAATTGGTTTGATAATTGTCAGCTGATAATTTTGAGCACCAACACCACCAACACAACTCTCAGTCAATCAGCTGCACCAGGAAAGGCCAGGCTGGGGCGGATTATGCTGCACAGTTCCTGATTCTGGTCCTCAGAGAGATACTCTGGGGTAATTTAAACTGGGTCTTCATAAGGTCAAAAAATGGGCAAAGTATTTCTTACCAATTTTCAAAATCAAAGATGCCTGATCCAGGACTTTTCACGAGTTCTGAGACAAAGGAAAGCTAACTGAAAAGCTGATCGATACAACAGCATTGAGTCAGACACCCCACTTAATTTAGAGTGCTATAAACGCAGAATGAATAATTTAACTGGGAAACTCATGCCCTCATGTCTGTGTGCGCACACATATACACAAGCATGTTTACACACATCAAAAATGAGTCCAAGACAAAGGGCTACTTGACAAATAAAAGAATATTCATGTTTTGGCAAAATACTACTTTGCTTTTACTGGCATGTAAGCCCAGGCTGCACTAGGCATATTTTAGCAATAATGATCAAAGCAAAGGCTTTCCCTGAAGATTAATGACTGGCTAAGAGGATAGTTTGAGGTCTGTTTACCCCAGCTGGTCCTTAATTCCCAGGAAAAGCATCTGCAAGGCTTATTATTGCTATAAACTTAAGATGGAGGGACGGGTTATGCTGTTTCAAATGATATGTACAATGACTTTTTAGAGACTTAATGTCTTGCATATTAGCCAGAATGTTTAGCCCATCTCTTAAAGAACTATTCATCTTGAAAGTAAATAACTTCGAACTTCCGTAGCCGCACACTTCATGTAAGCACTGCAAACTCCTCTACAAGCAATTCATTACCCCCCCGCTCGCCTCTATGGAGGGTGAGGAAAGATACACAAGGATCATTTCCCTCTTCATTGAAATACAGCTACGACTGGGCGAAGAACGAAAGCTTTTTAACAGCAGGCAGAACTCCTACATAATATTTAGGACAGAAAGCAAAGAATATCATCTTCAAACCGAGTTGGATTTAGCTACACAGACAGCAACTGCTTGACTGAACAGAAGCTAATGTGCAACACTCTTGGAAAACATGCATGTGGTTTTTCAGACAGATTGTGAATCTCTTATCCACACTGCTAAACGGCTACTCAAAGGAATAATTTCCCTGATTTAATGGAGGAACAGTTCCAGTTTGAGTAAGTAGTTTCCAACCTGAATCTTATTTATCACAGTGGTCACGAACATCATGGCTCAACAGAAGATCCCAAAAACCTGCACTTAAGCTCAAAATGTTACTGCTTGAAACATTATTCCCTAAACCACGGAATTCTCAGTTACGGTGAAGGTGCATCTTAAAATACAAAACTCCCTAAAAAAAAAAAAGATAATATGCTCAGCTTAAATTCACAGCAAATTCTGGATTATTAATAGTAACTGGCCCAAGGAAGGTCTATGGATTTTAGATTATTGTAATGTAGCAACTGACGGACAGGTTAGATTCAAATCTTGACGGTATTTCATTTCACTGTATATACGTTAGCAATCATGTTTAGACTTGAAGTAGGCTATATACTATACTTTCCTGTATACTTTCCCACAGACCTACTCTAAACAACAACAAAACAAGTTGTTTTTAGCATCATTATGAAAAAAAACCCCTGGATGTTCCAAATTAAGCATGTGATTCAAACAGTCTCTTTATAAAGAGGATGAATAAACCAAACAGGATTAATTTCTTAAGACTCCAATGATCGAAAGCCTATTCACAGCCAGCAAAAATATTCACGGTCTTGAATGGGATTTGCATGAAAAAGCCTGTGTTCTAAAAAAATTATACCTTTCCTTGCACAAATAAAGCTGCTTTGCTAAGTAGAGCAAGATTCAGAGAAGTGTGCAGCAGTTTTGCAAATGAAAAACTCTTCTCAGCTTTCATCCTTCTGAACTTTCCCCATCTGTATGAAGATAGGTAGAGGAATTAAGACACCCTCACTGTAGGTCTCTAGATTCTGCATAATCAGTTTAAGGCAGTGAGTAGACTAAGTAAAAAAAAGGACTCAGTGAAAGATGATGTAAAGATGCATTTCTCATAATCTGAAACAAAGCTCTTTAAAAATGCACTAAACTTCCTCAATTGGTGTACTCACTTTGGAAATATGTGATTTTGACAAGATCCAAAGCCTTGGGAAACCAACTTCCAACATGTTTTAATTCCTGTGTGCGCCTAGATCCTTTCCTATATTTAAAAGGGCCTTTCAAGCCATGAGCCCATGGGCTTTCTGTACCTATTAGGAACGATCCTTCTCTCCATGACAACTTTTAGCTTGTTTCAACATATCTCCTAATGAAGGCATCCATAAGTGGAAAAGCAGCTAATCTCATTTTTGCAGGTAGGTATGATGCAAACAGCAGAGGAGCCTGGTTGCTAGAACCCATACCTATATCTACCAGGAAAACTCTCTTTGGACATTAAAAAAGGATCATGACAAGACATGAGTAGCAACTTGTGTCTAATACACAGTAGTGCCACGCATACACACAACTGTGGAGACACCAAAGGGAGCAGAACTCTGCTGGTACAGGGTTTCTCAAACCTTTTATTTTCATGCAGACAGCAGGATAACAAAACTGAGGCTTTTGTTTCTGAAAAATGCCGATCTTTATGTTTTTATAAACATACCATATTTATGAGAGATGCTGGGTAGGCTGACATTATTTATTAGCACATCACTGTCTGGTCTTACAGCTCATCACTCTGTTCATGTCCTGGTTTATGCATATATAATGAATCCATGTAGCTGCCTTTTTATTTTCGTTTAGCCTTGTATAGCTGAGCCATTTTCTCTGGCTTCAAACTTCCTCCAGATGCCCTGACTAGTCCAAACGTACATTACTTTAAGAGAGAATATCTACAATATTGTGATCCTACTTTTACGGTTAGGTTTTTTTTGTTCTTTCACTACTGTTACATTGTTTTAACAAAATCTTACTGGCTCCATATTCCACTATTCCAGACTTCTTCAGACAGTTACGGCAGATGAGCTCAGATGGTACTACATGACAACACAAGAAGGCAAAGAAAAGATTACACAAAGATCCCAACACTATAACTGAAATGAAATGACCTGGTAATCCAAACAAGATTCAGACTGCAAAGATATACAGAAAGATAATCCACTGAGTAATACATATTTGATACCTAAGTCTTCACTGCCCCTCAGCTTCTATTGCAACAGCTGTATCACCTAGATCTGTGCAAAGTTAATATAAAGCAATGCCAAGACAGACTCCAGTGTACAAAGGTATCAGAAAAGCAGCTACTTCCTGCTTTGAAGCAGGTTCATGTGGAATCCCAACACAATTCCAGCTGCGGAACTTCTTAGGGAACATAATGATAGCAAGATTTCAAAACACAACCCTACTCCAAACCTCAGAAAATACTGCAAATTTCTTAACACATCTGATAAAGCACGTCTAAAACCAGTAGTTTCACAGATATTCCTGAGTGTATAAAGTGATCTGTAGCATTTTTCTCATACATCTGGGTGCATTAAGATGAAAACAACTTCCCAGCTGTCAGTGTTAGGAACTGTCTCTGGCAAAAACCCAACTGATTTAAAATACCTCATTAACAGCACAACACTACTTCTGTCCTTTAACTGCAAACTCAACAAATCGGATGACAAAAAATCCCCCCAACAACCATGACAAAAAAAACAAGCAGGAAAAAAAATCATATAAATATGGCTTTAAACAACATATTGTTATATATATTACACATAGTATTTTAAAAACCTAATTAATTTTCTCCTCAATAGAAATTAAGCACTGCTTTTGCTCCTCAGCACAAATACCATTTATCCCTTTGGTCATTCATACCTGAATCCACCAAAATGCATTTCCCAATCTGGAACTAATTTATTATGAATTTCTGCATCAACTGGCTAAATTACAGTTTATTCAAGCACAGATATTACATTAAGCTCTTAGATATTTTTCAAGAAAGTGCTGTTTTAGAAACTGAATTGTAGCGAGCAGTTTAATTCACTCTGAAAACACACTACCTTTATTGACAATAATGGAATGATCATCCAATCAAATAATACATATATGTCCAAAAGGATAGAACTTTACCCATGGGACTTTATATACGTCATGCTGCAATCAAAAAAACTAATCAGATATGATTAGTTGATATTTGTAAGTTGATACATAAGTATTAACAGCTTCTATGATATCTGTATCCTACCATCATGAAATCACAGTCCTATTCATCATTATGCTTCACAAAAGTGAAACGAGAAAAACAATTTTATGCAATAAACTCAGTTCAGTTAGTTAACATTTATTATATGGGGATACTTTGACAAAAAATCCACAGTACTCATTCTGATCTAACTACTGCAATTATAGAATATTTAACTGTGTCAAGATAGAAGAAAGTAAAGAACAAAATCAATTTCATTATGAAAAAGCTGCATGTAAACTTATACTAAAACTTAGTTTCTTATAGATGTTAGATTCAAAAAGATGCCAAACCATGAACATAATACTCTTGTATTTGAGCTCTGTTAATTATCAAAACTGTTTTTACTGAAGACAGTTAATTCCCTAATTTTTTCATCTACTGTACCTGTAATATTTACTTGCAAATGAAGGACCAGAAAGTACCTTTATTTAAATGTTATTTACAAGCACTTTCAATGTGCTTCCAATGTAATATATCACCAGCACAGCCTTTGATTTAATTGTTGCCGTCACTCATTTTTGTGCACTAACACATGTAGGAGTTCCAAACGCCAAAATATTCTTGCCTTTTTTTTTGTGCTACATACCAGATTTTGTAACCTGTGTCAAGCTACCTCCAATGCTTACAACTTGTGAACAGAGGCCAACAATGAGCCTCCCCAGACACTAAATCATAATCTTCATGTTTTTCGTATTTCACATTCTAGCCACAGTTTCAACATCCATACCCCGTGACATTAGGGAAGGATAAATCAAGGAGGATGACAGCTCCCTTGTAGAGACTGGTACGGCCCTGGGATCTGCCACACCCAACACCCACAGCTTCTGCCAGATGTCTCCAAGAGTTTTGCTGAATTAACCCCTTCAAGAGTAACTGAGGGCTTTGTGCTGAACCTTTTTAAAGTAATTGCTCTTTTTTTTTTTTTTTTGGTAGAAGGACAGAAAAACTACAACACACTCTTCTTTCAGAAACTTTGACTAACTAAAGCACAGACAGAGGGCTATCGGTGACAATTAGCGAATCAGCCCTTTTATTTCCTTAAAGACAGGAATTACAAGTTAAGGGTTATCATCAGACAAAATTCCTTTTTTCATACCGTGCTGTGGTCCCATACCTAAAATCACACAGTAAAAACTTCTTAACAGTTTTATGTTCATGTGTTCAGACCCAGGACACTGCTTTACCCTCTTGGAATCAGAATGCCCACTAGCTGCCCTTCAGCCAAACAGGATATTCAAGCCTTAAATCAGCGGCATTTCTACTCCAAAAGCCGTACAGCAAACTCTGCAACGCTTTCTCTGGGTCTGATCTGGCCCCAGGGACATAAATTTGCATGCAACTTGTAAGTTTGTGAATAGTCCCTCGGCTTAAAGTTGCACATGTGCTGAAGTACTTTGTTCACTCTGGGTCTAAACCAGCTACGTTAAAATAAAAACAGAAGCCATGCAAAGAATAACATTGTTAAAAATATTTTTCCTCTGTAAATATCATATGAAAGGAAAAAAATGCAACAAAATAAACATACTGATTCCTAGAAGCACATACTGACCTACGAGTAGGTAAACAGCAGCTAAAAAGCCACCAGCAAATATCAATGCATGCCACTTCACATAAAAAGGCAAAATCAATTTTATTTAAAAGTAATAATACTAATAATAATAATAACAGTAGATGTGAAGTGTATCAAAGATTCTTTGTACACTATAGGAGGTAAAAGCATCTGTGGCTATAAACAGCAAGCAAACGGTCACAGCTCTTAGAGTAAGACTGGCCCCTATTCTCCACCAGGTTTATTTCATGGATTTAAAAGCAAATATCTAGGCAATTTCATTTGTTTCTCCTGCGCAAAATGTGTTCAAATTTCCAGTTTGTGTGTGGCTTTTCATAAAAAAAGTAAAGCAGTAAAAAATAAGGCAAGGCCTGCACTATCAACAAATGTACTTATGATTTCCTAAAACTACTTCCAATTTGCTTTCCAGTAGGTTAGGATTCAAGCTGAACATCAGTAGTTTTTTAAACAATTTAAAGAACACACTTCAGGTTTCCATCTGTGGAAGAAATCACACTGAAAGTAATACAGCTATTGGAGCTCTTGTTGAAAACAAACATGTAATAATCAAGGTTGGACTTGGGCAGAAAGACATTAACATGCCTGCAACTATTTTTCATTTGGGGAACATGCTACTAATAATGTTAAAAACACTTGAAATAACTATCCACAGTTCACAAAAACCAAATTCAGATGCAGTTTTTATAATTTAAATGAATTGCTCATAAATATCAGCACTGATGGGCTGAGGGTTTGTTCTCATTTACAAACATTTCAAGACAGAGAATTACTACTTCTTCTTGAGAAGGACGTTTTTCCTCCAGTTTGTTCTTCATACACGTGCTCAATGAGTTAAAGGGTTAAGTAACCATTATATTCTAAAGAGCAAACTGTTTGCCTTAGGGCCATCTCCTCCTTACTCTGATGAATTGCCTGACACTTCATGTATCATACATTACTTTTCACTAGGAAGCAGCATTTGTTTCTAGTCACGGTGTAAGAACTGACTTTGGAAGTATGAAGCAATGTGGGAGAGACCAAAAAAACAGAATTACATCATCATCTACTAAATAGTCTATACCAAAATAGTGATACATATATTTATAAGTATGCTTATAGTTAAAAAATGGGCAGGGAAGTATATATAAAAAAAATTCTATGCATACTAAGGTGAATAAAAGACCAGCTGTGAGAACCAATATTCTGAGTGACAAGACACTTTTCTGGACTAGAATGAAAGAAATGCAAATGTCATTGAGGGCTTTGCACTAGAAGTGTTTGTTAGATGGAAGCTGAACACATGCATCCAAGCCCCTGGCCCAATTCCCTCTGTGATCTTAGAAAAACTTGTTTGTAAGACAGCGGGGGTTTCATGCGCAGGTCCTGCCAGTGCTTCACACCTCTGAGTCATCAGTGCACCTTCCTCCCTCTCTTCCCAGCCTGGGAAAATGAATGCTGCCTTACCACAGTGGTACCACAAGGGTTAAGTCATAAACGTTTATAAAGGAGTAGAGACTGAAGAAGCTCTGGACTGCAGGGTATGCAAGGACTGAACATAAATTTTAATCAAAGTACTTCTATTAGCTGAAGGAAGTGGCCAGTGTAACAACAGGTACCAGAACAGAGAGGAGAATGAATGCCTTTACACAACATATTCAAAACATTCAGATGGTGTAGAAGAAGAAAAATAAAACTCCTTCTGCAAGTTCCCCCTCCCTGGGGAACAGAGGACAGGAAACACACTTAGGTGACAGATTTGAAGGGAGATAGGAAGGACAAGAACTGATAGGAGCCAGTGCAAAAGGGAGAGATTTCTCAAAACAAGTCGTCAGCAAACAGCTACAAAATCCATTTACAAAACAGAAGTCTGCTCTCTCCTCAGTTATCCTTTTAGTAGTCTGTTTTTTGTTACCAATAAGCCCAGTGAGAGGAAGATCCAATGTGTGATGGTCCTTCAACAGGCTCTGCCCTTTGAATCCTATCATATTGCCTATGAGCATGGCGCTATGAGTTTTACTGAAGTTTTTTGCTTGTGTGAAAAATAACATTAAAATACGTATTGAAAAAAACCCCCACAAAACAGGTTGCAAAGTTGAAACTTCCCATAAAGAAATGCCGAAGGACTTGCATGTATGTGTGCACCACAATTCAGTTTTATGTCTTACAGTATGATTATCTGATTATCCCATTATAGACGGCAAAAGGCAAACCAAAGATCCCCAGTAAGTCAGCGTTATCCTTTTATGTGAGATGAGGAAACCATGTGCCTGGAAAGGTACATAATGAGAAAAAACTAAAGGAGTTCCATAATACAGAAGGTCACAGACTCAAGATTGTCCAGGCAAACACCATTTCTAACTTGAGAACCTGGTTTTGCAGCCTTTTTCTTTCACCTTCCCTCAAACAAAACTTTCTGCATGAGCAAGATGGTCACATATTTGCAATGGTCTGTGGCATTCGCAAAATGCTCAAAACTTACATCCAGTCTTCCTTCCCACCTAAGAATTCCCTTAATTGAAGGCTTCCAAAGCTATCTTTGGCAACCTGACTTTGAACAATGGAGTTTTGTGATTTATCTGTCATAGGTTCTTGTCCAGCTGTAAGTTTGCACATATGGCTGTCAGACTGCTATGTTACCTAAAATCATCAAATCCTGCGCATGTTTGTATTTTTTGTTTGCTATCCCAGCTGCAATTAATACCACCACTCTTTTATCTAATTACAATGGTTTAAAAATAGTAAAGGATGAAAAAAACTAGAACAAGGACAGCCATTATACACTATTTCAAAACAGTCCTTCAAAGCAAACATACAGCAGCTGGAGAACTGTCCAACTGAAACACACATCAAATGAAATGGTGTATTTAAGACAATCCATTTCACAGATAAGCAGCTCAATTTTTTGAAGGTAACACGTTACCCTCAATTTGGCCACAAGAAGAATCGTGGAGAACGTTCTAAGAGCAAAGGTATTAGGATGTAAAGGAAAAAAGGTATTGACTCATTTTTGCACATCCTTTAGAGCTGCCTTTTCGTTGAGATCTTTATCCATGAGAAAAAGTCACATTCACCTATAAGTAGTAAATATTATCAGAATGCTTGGTCTCAAGAGCTCAAGCGTGTTCCAGCCTCTTGGTAGCTGAGAAACAAAAGGCACTGCCAAAACCCAAGATGGTATGTTTGAATGGAGGAGGAAATTGACCTTGAAAGGTAAACTCATAACACAAAAACACAGTTTGTGTAAGTCATTGAAAGCTCAAGCATCAAAGCTAAATCTCAGAATTTACGCTAAATAGCGGAATGAGCAAAAAGAAACCAGAGGGTCTTCCAGGAGGCTCCAAATGATATTGTGATACTGCTGTCAATTTTCCAGTGATCTTGTAAACATGTATGTATATTTCAAGAGGTTCTTACGACCACAAAAACACCTCCCTGACTGCTATCAAAGGCTTTACAACGTAGCAATTAACCATCACCTAAATGCGCAACGCCCAAGCTTGCTAACAGAAAGGGCAAAAAATCGTGCCCTCTGGCAGATACGAAATAAAGCAAAAACACATACAAAACCAAGTCCACAAGTTATGGCCAAAAGCCGCCTCGTCCTTCCTGGGGCTCGGGCAGGGGCAGTTCCCCGTGAGGCGCCGCTCCCGCAGCCGCTCTCCCGCCCGCGGCCCTTGGCGCTCCCGGGCCGGGGCCGGGGC
>VWPU01009971.1:275-62403 GCA_013398955.1 Callaeas wilsoni | reverse complement strand
CCGCCGCCGCCCCCCCGCCCCGCTCGGGTGCAGGCCCGGGCCGCCCGAGGGGTGCGGATCCCGCGGGAAGCGCGGCATTCCCGCCGGGAGGGCCCCTCTCCGTGTGGCCTGCGCCCCGTGGGAAGCGGTGGGCTTCCACCTGCGCCGCTGGAAAGCCGCCATCCTGGCCCGGCCGGGCAGGTGCGAGGCGTGAAGGTGATCCCGTGGTTTGGGAGCCGGGATCCTGCGGCGGGAAGCGGGAGCGCTGCTGCTGGATGTCCAGGGAGAGGAGGCTGCGGTGTGGGTGTGACACAGGGATTCTTGCTCCCGGCTTTTATTACTTCCCGTAGGGAATGGTACCTGGCTTGAGCGACGCGGGCGGATGCTGAGCCGTGGCCGTGAAAATCCCGAATTTGGGATCGCGGGCAGCTGCAGAAGTGAGATATCTGTATGAAAGTAAGGGAGATGTCGCTCCAAGATCTCGGAGCTGGGATGCTGCCAGGCTGCTCAGCCAGAATTCCCGCTGTGCCCAATTCTGGGAATTAGTACCTGCTGGTGCGTTTGGGACAGGCTTCAGCTGGCACTGGGAATATGGGAATGGGGATTGCTGAGCCTGGTGCACACGAGGGTCGTTACAGCCAGCTCCAGGTGGGAATTCTCACAGTGGGATATATAACCCCGGGATGTGAAGGCAGCAAAACTCTGGGAAATGGTTTTAAAGGAAAGCAGTATTCCGAGGTGGGAATATTCATCTCCCTCCAGATAAAACTTAGTGGGGATGAGTTGCTGCATCCTTCTGGCTGGACAGGGAGAAGCATCCGAGCTTTTGTGGGCAGTCTGAGTGTTCTTAAATGGGAGATAATGAAATTGTGGGAAGTGGCTCTTGGAAAGCTTCGGACTCTCCGTGACTCTGGCATTGGCTTGGCTGGAATGCGTATCCCGTGGACGCTGCTGGAAAAAGCGTTCCGAGTGGGAAACCCGAGCTGGGGGAAGGTGTTTGTCGTGCCAGGTGTTGGTTTTCGGGGTCATAAAAGTTGCACAGGGGTCTTAAAAGTGCTGGTGAAATTCCAGCAGGGCCAGCTTGGACTGGGAACGGCCGAGGGGATCGGGAATGGCCAACGGGGGCAAGAGACTTGGAAAAGCATCTGTTGCGTGGTAAATTGTACAAATAACCTGGAATTTCTGCAGCTGAAACCCTTCAGCAAGGAGCAGGATAAAATTCCCCCTTTAAATGGGAATTTAAATCAGAAATCTGGGAGTTGGCAGCTCTGCTTTCCAAAATTTTGCTCCGGAGGGTGAAAATCAGGGATTTAAGGATGTAGACTATGTGCTGCAGGTACTGGTTTTGTCAGTGCTGACCTAAAAAAATCGGGATTTGACCCGAATTCCAGTTTAAATTAAGGCACTGGGCACTTTTTGCCCGCTACCTGCAGAGCCAGATCCAAATCTCGGAGACAGGGAATGCTGTAAATCCCTGGCAGCTCCGTGGTTGGGAAGGGAAGCTTCTCTGGGCCGTGTCCACCCGTTCCCTTTCCAGAAGGCTGGGAAGGAGCGGTTGTGCAATGATGGGATTTGAAGGAAGTGCCGTGCCAGGAGGGAAAGTGGGAAGGGTGAAAATGCTCCTCCCAATGACCAAAAATGTGGGGGAAAAAAAAAAAGAAATCCGATGTTTTGGAAACTTTGTTAAAATTCCCTGGACAAACAATTACAGCAACCAAAAAAAACCCCCTGCTTGAGGTTTTTTCTGGATTCTGTGTGGGAATCTCAGTCCTGTTCCTTGTGCTCTCCCTCCCCTTGGAAGTTAATTAATTGGGAGCTGGCTGCTCCAAACGAGGTCACTTGGATTTCAGAGCTGCCGTATCATTGTATGGATTTGCAAAATCAGGATTTAAGGCTTTTGTGCCTTAGAAAATTTTCCTTAAAGTGGCATAATCCTGGCTTTTGGGGGGGTCTTTTCCAGGCGGCTGGAAAGATGTAGGGAGGAAAAGTGTTAAAATTTCAGCAGGGAGGGTGTAGAGCTTGGGATGCTGCTCAGCTTTGGATGGAGAACAGCTCGGAGAAACTTCCAGTCGTTCCCAGGCCTGGCTGTCGTTTATGAAACTTCCTTGGACTGAACCAGCAGGAATTCTCTTCTGCCCCAAACATCCCTGTCCTGTCCGAAGGCTTTCTTTTTTTTTGGGAATTGAACCTTCATACCTCCCCTAGACCACGCAGCTTTGTTTTGGAGAGCCTGCAGCCTGCTTTCCCTCCCTTCCCATTCCATCTTTCCCAAATAAATAACCCTTGGTTCCACCTCTGCTCCCAACAGCGATCCAGTTGATGAATAAGGACATCCCAAGCTGGATTCAGCCCCGGAGCTTGAGGAATTTCCAGTTAAAGACGCAGCAGTTGAGATGGGGTGAGTGAAACCATTTTAATCCGCTCTGGGAGCTGCAGGGCTGGAGTTTTTCGGGAGCTGGGAGCGGATGAAAGTGGCCTTTGTGCCATGGGGAGCGTGACAAACGGACTTTTGTGGGATCTGCGGGGAGTGCCGGGATGTTTATTCCTGCTGGGATGGATGGGAGTCAATCAGGCTCTTCACTCCAGGCCAGCTGGAGCTCGTATTTTCATTATTCCATACACGATGTTGTTCATTTAAGTGTGTTCCTGAACGTTATTTTGTGGATTTTTAAGGAGAAATCAGGGGAAGAAATCCTGGAAAATTTGCCAGGTGCAGCACCTGCCCAGCTTGGAACTTTGAAAATGGAAGAAATTGAAATGGTTTGCCAGGTTCTGATAAGAAATGGGAAAGTTTGCCCTGATGAGGAATGTCCTTCCCTCAAATATGGACAAAAGTGCTGCTGGACCTTAGGGGGGATTTTGGATACGGGATGCAATTCCTGCAGAGCTTTAGGAAAAACGTGCCCTGTACCTTCAGGCATTCCTCCTTCCTCCTTTTCTTTCCTTTCTCCCCTCCTTCCAGTGGAAGGCACATGGATCCCTTGCCTCTGGATCTCTTTGAAAAGATGAAATGAAAAAGCTTTGGATTATTTTCCTTTTCTCTGCAGCAGGAGCTGGAAATCTGCGTGGCAGGCAGAGACTCTTGGGAATTCTGTCCCAGGCTCTTAATCCAGGAGTTTCTTTTTTAACTCCAATCCTTCCTTAACTGCCCTTGTGCTCCTGCAGATCCCTGAAAACCCTCATCCCAGCCCATCCATTGGCGTTTCTCCCTCTCTTTGAGGAGCCTTCTGATCTCCCCTTCAAAGATCTGTGGAATTGCATGAAAATTCGCGGCTTTTCGTTCCCTTCCAGCTGAGACTTTGGTTCCTGCGTGTTCCCTTGGTGTGGAATTAAAACAAGTGGGTTCCTCAGGGATGGCTTTGGGCTCAGTGGGAATTTTTCCCTGAAAACCGGATACAAGATGTAGTTTAGAGCCTTCAGTTCCCAGTTTTCCTGGTGTTTTTCACTTGCCATTGCTTCGAGAGTCAGTGGCAAAAACCCCAGTGCAACTCACTCGTAGCCATCAGTAAATATGGGAATGCCACCTTAAATGAGCATTTTCCATGGCTTTTTTTCCTCTGGAACATGTTTCCTTGGGATGTCTTGGCCTGGAGGTTTTATTGTCTCCGCAGACCTGAGTGATCCTGAGTTTAGATCCAGGCAGGCTGTAGGACGGAATCCTTATCCTTGTTCTTTTGAAATAAAATGCTGAATCCCTCAGGCCGCCTTAAAACATTTGAACTGGATAATGGGAAGAAACGGGGAAAATCCAGGACATTCCTGTTATAGTTGGGTGCAGCAAACAGAAAATGGGGAGGTTGGGATGGAATTTCAGCCCTTTCTTTCTTTCTTCCCCGGAAGGTTCCCGTTCGGATGTGCCCTGCTGCTCCACGTCTGCTGGAAGTTGCAGTTGCCACAGCTCTGCATCCTTTGGGATGGAATCTAATATTCTGTCGTGGCTTGTCTTTGCAGCCCAGGTCCCTGGTGCTGACACAGCCTGGATGTATTTTTGGAATGTGAATTTCAGCCCCAAACTGGGAGCCCTCTGGAGGCTTAGCTTTTCCCATTGGATGTGCTAAATGATCCTGCAAATCGGTGCTGTTTTCTCCCGTGGGAAATGAGCTGTTTCACCTCCCAGAAAATCAGAACAAGCCAGGTGCTGCTTGGGAGTTTCCAGCACCTCAGCCAGCCAGGGACTGTCCTGGAAAACTGGGTCCTGCTCTGCTTGGATCCCATGATCGGAATCCTGGAGTCCTGGAATGGTTTGGGTTGGAAGGGGCCTTAAAGCTCATCCACTATCCCAAGTGGATACATCTCCGAGCCCCATCTAACCTGGCCTTGGACTCTTCCATGGATCCACAGCTTCCCTGGGCACCCTATTTCTTGGTGCCTATGGAATCTATATCCCGATCCCATAAATCCCATAAATGTTCTTCATGTACCTCTGGGCCGTGTTTAACCTTTGGAAGCACATTCCCCTTTTTGTGACTCCGGGTTTTTTCCGGCTGATTCAGTTGTTTGTCACCATCTCCATGGCACCGGAGCATCCGCTAATGACAACCAGCACTTCCCTAAATGAGAGCATTCAGGGATGAACTGGATTTTTCCTTGGGGAGGGAAAACAGATGCCCTGTCAGAGGAAGGAGAAAAACTTCCCGTAAAAGCAGGGATTTGTAATTTGTGCTGCTCATTTTCTTCCCTGGATAGAGTAGGGAATAAGGGCAGATTTCCTGGAGAGATTCTGCTCTCTGTGGGATTGCTCTTCCCGCTACCTTATTTTCTAGTGGAGAAAGAGGCATGCCTGTTCCAAAACTGGAAGGATTAGAGCTTTCCTCAAAATTCACTGACAAATCCAGGGGCAAAATTCCCTTTCCCTTTGTGGAATTGTGGTGTTAAAACTCCTGCAGGAAGCCACAGGCTGCTTTGTCTGGAAAGCCTTTTTCCCCTCTGAATTTCATGGCTATTCTTGGATCGATGTGTTGCTTTTGGAAAGGAGTCTTTTGGCCTTAAAAAAAAAAAAAAAAAAAAAGGGATCGTGTTTTCTTCCCAAGCTTGTTTGAACACCTCCAGTGCCACAATGGAATTTAACTCGGTGGGAAATGGGCACATCCCCAAATCCAATGTTATCCTTGGTTATTCCAAGGCCTGGAAGAGCCAGAGATAAAGAGCTTTGTTGCTTGGAACTCTTTGCCTTGTGGAATCCCAGCCGGCAGAGAGAATTTCGGGATTCTCTGGGGCCTTGCTCTGACTTTGTGTTCCCCTCGATGAGGGCGGAGGAATGGGGAGAGGCGGACTGGGAGGTGGGAAGCACGTGGGAAGCTGCAGAAAACGCTCGGGAACGGGCAGCTGAGTAAGTGTGGAGCCTCCTGGGAATATTGGCAGAGTTGGTGAAATTCCCTTGTGAGGTGGGGAGCAGGGATTTGGGGAGGGAAATCAGGAACGTGCCGATTTTGGAAGTTTCTCTGTCATCTAACGCGCGAGTTTGCGGGATGTGTTTTATCCTGGCGAGAAGGAGAATTGGGGAGACCTTCTCATTCCCTACAAATCTGTGACTGGATGTGGGAGCCGGGTGGGATTGGGCTCCTCTCCCAGGGAGCAAATGAGAGGACAAGAGGAAGCGGCCTCAAGTTGCATCAGGGGAGGCTTAGGTTGGATATTGGGAATATTTCTTCATGGAAGGGGTTGTAAAGCTCTGGAAGATGCTGCCCAGGGCAGTGGCGGAGACCCCATTCCTGGAGGGATTTAAAATCCGTGTGGATGTGGCACTTGGGGACATGGGTTAGTGGATTGATTGTTGGCTTTGATGATCCTGAAAGTCTTTTCCAACCTTAAGAATTCCGTGTTTTTCCGTAGGCAGGCCAACTGCTCCTGAGGGGTTTGGTGTTCCCAGCTCTTCCCATGTCCTTCATACCATAGCCCGTGTTTTGTGTCCATGGATTTGCTTGCTCCTTGGATGTTTGTTCCCTGGAATGCCTTGGAGCCCTGTTTTCCCACCACTTCTGGGTGGGAGCTCCAAGCACTCTCCCATGTAACCTTTATTCCTTGGGACACACGAGGTTTAGTTTGGTCCTCAAGGGGATGATCCTGCCGGAATTTCCTTCTCCTGGGGCGCGACAAGGCAGGGAAGTGAACTTTTGGAATTAGGTGATCCGCAAACGCGGTAAGGACTCGCGGTTCCAGATTTTTGGGATACGCTGAGGGGGTTCAGGCAGCGGAACTGATCCGAGGCGGCTTTTAACGACTCCGGGCTCACCCAAACCCTTGTGGCTCAGGAGAGCGGAAGGGAACGCGCTGTGTTTGTTCACTGGATGCTCATCCCAAGGGTCGGATCAGCTCAGCGTTCCGTGGCAGCTCCGACCGGGTGGACGAGGTGCTGGGGAGGCGTCACCTGGGCAGGCTGCGGAAAAGGCGGAGTCGCCCGAGGGAAGGTGGGAATCTCTCCAACACGGAGGATCCTGGGCTGTCCTCAGCCAATTATCCTCTTAAAACCTTGGGATGTTATGCAATGGACGAGTCAATCGTAGGGTATCTCAGGTTGGAAGGGACCCACAGGGATCATTGAAATCCAGCTCCTGTTGTCCCTGGTGTTCCCGGCTGCCATTGTATTTATCCTGTCGTTTTCCAGCTGCTCTCCTCATTTTTCTTTCCTCGTTAACCCTTAGTGGATCACCACTTGGAAGCAGGATATTGAGTGAGGAGGGCGAGAGGCGCTCCCCGCTGCAGAGGAACGAGGCCTGTCGTTCCAGGGAAGCCTAGACAGGGAGGGTTTGGAAAACCGGGTGGAATGGGAAGGACTCATTCTGGGTCCTGCTCCTGTAGCTGCGGGATTTTGCCTCGCGCGTGCCGGAGCTGGGAAGTGCCGCCCTTTGGAGCGCAAAAAGCGTGGAAGGGTGTGGCCGGAGCAATCCGGAACCTTTTCACCTGAAAGCGCCTGATTTATGACACCAAAATCCCAATGCTAACAGGGATTTGTTTGGCGAACCGGTCGGCTCCGAGTTCCCTGGGGCTGGGCCAAAACACTCCCTGCAGCCTGGCATGGAGAACACAGCCCTGGAGCCTCTGCTCCTGGAGCATGAGGGCTCAGCATTCCCAAAAAAACGTGAGTTGGCCTTTCCGTTCTTCCAGCGGGCGCCGTTTGGTTAAACGTTAATATTTAGGGAAGTTCGTTGGGTGGAGAGTGGGAGCAAATCCCTTTTTCCTTCTGGAATGCTGTCATCATTCCAGTGTGTCAGGGCTCGGAAGTTTCCTATGGCTAGGATGAAAGCAGACGGATCTTCTGCCTCGGCGTCCAGAGGCGCAAGGCGTTGTGCCGGAGGGTGGGATACTGGAATTCCTGGTTGTCCTGGCGTGGAGAAGTGGGAGATCCTGTTCCCAGCCAACGTGACCATTTGTTTCCCTGTGCTTTAAACAGCTGTCCTGGTGTTTGCTCAGCTCCTCACCTGACTGCAAGGGTTTTCCAAGGAATTCGCATTTCACACTGGAGCTTTTGTTGAAACTCTGGATTTTTTCGAGGAGAAAGTGACTAATCCAATTAGGAGAGAGGAAGAGGGAGGAATTTAGGATTATCCAAGACTTGGTGGTCCTCAGGACTGTGGCCACTGCTCCCTTTTTGGAGGAGAAATGAAAGAAGTGTTCTTTACCTTTCCCAATGTTTATAGTATTCCTGCTGCCAAGGCTCCGTTAGACATTGCTGCTCTTGGAAAAGGAGATGAGGTTGGAAGTTCTCATGTTCCTATGGGAACAGGGAGTTGCAAGGCTTGGAGTTCTCATTTATAAGGAGATTTGTCAAGAAAAGTGGGAGAGGGATTCAATTTCGGACTTAAGTGGGAAACCAAGATTCCTTCTCTCGCGGCTGGCTCCTGACTCCGAGTTTTCCCTTTCCAGGCTGCTCCGTGGCCTCGGAGTTAATTACAAGTTGGATAAAGAGATGCCCAAATCCGCCCTGCTGTTGGTTTTGCTGACTCAGCAGCTCAGAGCTCCTTTTTTTAGGGAGAGGGGCAGCAAAAAGACCACACTGCATTCCGGGTGCTCGTGGAGCAGGGTCGGGAACCCCCTTGGGATGAGTTTTCCAGGCTAAGCTATTCCTGAATCTGCTTTTCCCACCTCCTTGGAAGTAGATAAGATGTTCAGGACAGAGAAATCCCTTTTTTTTTTCCCTAGTGCAGCTGTCGTTTAAGTAGCTCCCAAGGAATATGGGACTTTGCCCAGTCCTGTCTGCATACCTCTTCCCGGGAATATTGCCCCACGTGTGTTCTGGAAGCTTGGGAGGGGGGGAAATTCGGGAAAACAGCTGCGTTGTGTGAGGGAGGAGGAATTGCAGTCCCAGAGTTCGCTCGGAAAATCGAAATGGGGGGAAAAAATGATGAGAGGTCAATTAAGGAAGAACTGTGGGTTTTTTTTACAAGTTTCCAGCCAAATCCAATGGAAAGCAGGCACCTGCCGTGGGATGGGGGCTGGATTTCAGTCTGTTGGGATCCTGACTGAAGCCTCTGTGGAGTTTTTGCCCTGCGGGAGCTTCCCAGGGGCTCCTCTGCCGCTGCGCTGTGCCTGGCTTGTGGGCAGCGCATCCAGGACTCCTGCCTGAGGGATGCAATCCCTTCATTTATCGTAAACCTGGGATTCGGGACTTCTGCCTGAAGGTTGCCATCCCTTATTTTGTGATAATGGGATTGTCTTTTTTCCCCCCCAAATTTGGATTTTACATTAATTAGTGGCTGTTATTAATTATGATTTGGTACTTTAATGCTTCAGTTTTCCGTGTTTCCAATGCTGTAGGATGGAATTTGGTTTCATCCATCCCTTTGGAGCGCAGGGAAGTTTCGGCTCTCCAGTTAAAGGGGAGCTCTGCCTTCCTTGGAGCCTTTTCCTTTGGAACTATTTTGGGAACATGATTTCATCTTCCTCCTGGAGCGGGGGAAAAGCCCACCCCAGAAACGTGGGGGATTCGGAGCTTCTGTTCTTCCCTGCAGAAAAATCACGGAATTGTGCCTCAGATTTCCCTAAAATGGGGGTGTTGGAACGTTGTAGGAGGGAAAAGGGGCGAGCTGTGTGCTGCTGGTGGACAGATCCGTGTTCTCCAGAGGTCACTCCTTGCTGGCAGCCCGGAGCAGGAATGGGATTCCCGGGTGCCGGCAGCTGAGGGAGGGGTGTTAAAGAGGCAGCTCCTGCTGGCCTTTTCCAGGGATTCCAGCCCCTTCCCTCCTTGCTTTCTCTTGGATGTTTACCTCTGGATTCTTTGGCTCCCATGCTGGTAATGCTAAATCCTGTGGTGGACTTGGAAAGAGCTGGATGAGGGTGGAGGTGAGATTTTATCCCAACGCATTTCAGAGCCTGGATTGTTCCCCCCCTTCCCGTGCTGTTTTCCTTGTGGAAGCACGGAATTTTCCCATTTTGCTGCGTTGTCTCCTTCCTGGCTAATCAGGGAGAGGAGGAGGAGGGAAAGAGGGAAGAAGGGGGGGTGTGTGGGCTGCTGGTGCTGGAATTTAAAACCTCCTCATGGAAAGGGACGGGTTCATCCCAGTGTCCTTTTTCCCTTTTCCAGCTTCACTTCAGGCTGGCAGCTGAAACACCTTGAAAATTCCAGCCGGGAAATCGTGTAACTGAGGGGGGAGTTATTCCTAGTGTCATTTCATAATCTTATTCCCTTAATTCAGAGGGATCATTTGAGCTCTCTGTTGGGCACTGATCCCAGCTGGGAGCAAGGAATACGGTGGAGGGAGGAAGGAACCTGTGGACATTCGTTTTTTTCCAGCTTAAGGAATGCTTGGGCTCGTCCTGTGCTGGACAATTCCAAGCTGGATGCTGGAGCCGACTGTTCCCTGGGTCTGTCTGCTCTGCTCTTTCCCTCTTTACAATGAAAATAAAATCCTTAAATATCCATGGGCTCTTGAGGTTGGAAAAATGGGAATGTCAGCAGTTGGAGACATCGATTGATTTCTTTGTTTCCCCACTGGAGAAGCTGCGTTGTCTGTGGAATGTGGGAAGGACTGTCAGGAACGTGGCTGGGAAGGTGTGTGAGAAACTCTTGGAATTCTGTGAGCTGTTGGGAGTGCCCAGGAGATCCCTTCTCCAAGAGACTTAGGGAATACTCTCGGTATTTTGGAAAAAAAATCGAAGCCATCTGACAAGCCAGGTGACAAGCGACACCTGAGTTGTGCGAGGGGAAGTTTTGGGTTGGATATTAGGGAAAACTCCTTCATGGAAGGGGTTGTAAAGCGTTGGAACAGGCTCCAGTGGTGAGGTCCCCATTCCTGGAAGGATTTAAAACCTGTGTGGATGTGGCACTTGGGATAGCGGTGGCCTTGACGGTGCCAGGGAATGCTGGACAGGATGGTCTTGGAGGGCTTTGCCAACCTGAACAATTCCGTGATCCGTTTGTCTGGGCTGTTGGACGCACAGAAGGTCTCAGCTCCTGGGGGCTGTGAGATCCCAAAACGTGTCCACGAGGATGCAGGCAGAATTCCTTACCAAAAAGACTGGGAATATTTCCCCTTGTTGCCCAGAAGAGAACCGTAGGAGATCTCAGCTTGTACCTGTGCTCAGAACTGAAGTGCCTGAGGGAAGGAATTGAGGCAAAAAATTGAGGGAAAAAGAGGCGCAGGATTTGGGACGGAGAAGAGTCGGACCCGGGCAGGGATAATTCCGGATCCTTCGGAGTCCGATTATTCCTTAATCAGCTGTGTTAATTACAATATCGTATTGCTCCCAGGCCTCTGAGCTCTGATCTGGGATGAGGGTGTGAACTGGAGAAGGTGGAATGAAGGAATTTTTTCCGGCTTTGGAAGTTCACTTGCCCCAGCAGTAACGGAATGAGTCACCAAACCCCAGCCCTGGTGCCTGTGATCTCTTCCCAACTGATTAGAACATTCCCATCAAGAGCTCTTCCAGGCATTTCCTTTTGAAGCTTAATTGAAAAAGCTCTGGGTGATTGGATACTTCGTGGTTAATTATGAGATAATTAAAGGAAAGGGGGGAAGATCCACACCTGGACAAGTCCTGCCGAAGGAATCGCTGCAAAGGCACTCCATTTATTTACTGGGATGGCCGCGTGTTGCCTTGGGAATGAGAGGAAAAAGGAATTTCTTTTCCAGCAGCCTCAGACTAGGTGGGTTGGGGCAAGCCAGGGGCTTGTCCTGAAGCAGATCCCAATAACCAGCTTTTTTCCTTATAATCCTGTTTGGATTATAAATTCAAGTATGAAATTAATTTGGAATTTGTATCCGCTGGACAAGGGGAAAGGTGTCTCCTCTCGGAGAAATCAGTTGCAAAATGCATCCCCGTGCTGTTGGAGCAGGGATCCTTCCCGTTTTCCGAGGGTTGCCAACTTCTCTGGGCCAGATTTGAGCTCAGTTTCTCTTTGGGAGAATGGAATTGCTTTCCTTTCCTTTCCGGAAGCTGCAGAGTTACCGAGTTCGGTAGAGAGGGATTGGGATCACCTGGCTGTGATCCAGGATGTCCAGCAGCCAAGGCAGGTACAGCCCTGAGGATGATCCCACTGGGATTTGCTGCAGGAAAGGTGATGTCTGTCTTATTCAATTCGGACATGGATTGAAGACAGGCTCTGATTGCTGGGAATGTTCAGCCTGGACAAGAGAAGGCTCCAGGGAGAGCTCAGAGCCTCTTCCAGGGCCTAAAGGGGTTTCGGGAGAGCTGGAGAGGGACTGGGGACAAGGGATGGAGTGACAGGACACAGGGAATGGCTTCCCGCTGCCAGAGGGCAGGGATAGGTGGGATATTGGGAAGACACGCTTCCCAGTGAGGACAGCGAGGCCCTGGAATGGATTTCCCAGAAAATCTGGGGCTGCCCAGTCCCCGGAAGCGTTCAAGGCCAGGTGGGATGGCGTTTGGAGCAGCCTGGGATGGTGGGAGGTGTCCCTGCCCACGGCAGGGGCTGGCTGGAGCGGGACCCAAACCGTTCCAGAATTCAGGGATAGTTTTAGGAGGAGCACATTCATCTCATTTTCAGGATCCTGCTGTCTATATTTTAGGAATCAGGTGGTTGATTTAGGTTCTGGATCATCTCCCGCTGCTCCCGGGTACCTCCTGCCGTAGTCCCGCATTCCCCAGCTCCGGAGCCGGTGCTTTCCCACATGTGGCCAATTCATCCTTCCTGCTCCCTGTTTGCTTGGGAAGGATTGTTCCCGGTTTTCTGTGGTAAACCAATTGTTAGGAACAGTCAGTTCCAATCTGTGCCTTTCAGCTCGTGCCTGCACAGCTGCTTGGAGCCAAGGAATGCTTTTCCAGGGGATTTCTTCAGGCTGCAGCTCCGCTCTTGTCACGTGGGGCCTCTGCTTCTGCCTCACCTCCCTTCACCTCCCTCCTGTCTGGCTTTTCCAAATGAATTCTGGCTCCAGAGCTGGTGCCCGAGAGGGCAGGAACAGTGTCCCTGGAGTGACAGCTTCCCAAGCTCCTTCCAGGCTCTGCCGAAGGGCTCCCCTGTGACAAGGGGAAGTGAGGAGGGTGTGGAGACATGGAGAGTGGTGGCAATAGGGAGAAAAATCCCAGAGTGGTTTGGAAGGGATCTGGAATGTGATCCAGTTTCATCCCCCGCCGTGGGCAGGGACACCTTCCGCTATCCCAGGTTGTGCCAAGCCCCATCCAAACTGGCCTTGGACACTTCCAGGGATGGGGCAGCCACAGCTTCTCTGGGAAATTCATTCCAGGGCCTCAGCGCCCTCACAGGGAGCAATTTCTTCCCAATATCCCATCTAACTCTGCGCTCTGGCAGTGGGAAACATTCCCATTGTGCTGTCACTCTATGCCTTTGTCCAAAGTCCCTCTCCAGCAATCCTGGAGCCTCTTTAGGCACTGGAAAGAGCTCCAAGGTCTCCCTGGGGCCTTCCCTTCTTCAGGCTGAGCAAGGTCAATGCAAATTACACTCCTGGAGTGTAAACCAGGGAATAAACATGGAAACAGGAGGAGATTCCTGGGGACGTAGCTGCAGCCAGGAATGCGTGGCCGTGCTTCCCATGGCACCGAGTTTGCCGGGTATTTGCAGAGCGGAGATGGGAATCAGCAGTTCCAACTCCAGGATCTGTAGTGATGAATCCAGAGGGAGAAACGGGCACAAGGAATCTATGTCAGCAGGAAAAAGTTGGAGTAAATACGTGTGAGTAATTCCAGGAGTCAGAGCTGGAAAACCAGAGGACTGTGGAACTTAAGGAGGCGATGTAGAGCTGCCATATGGAATTAAATAATTCCTGAGCGTGAGACCAAATCCCTTTCTCCTGGCTCTCCCTGGGGAGCAGCGGGAAGGGCTGGATCCTTGCTGGGGAGGGATGGGCGTTGTGGCTGCCAGGAGAGCACAGATCCCGAGGGCCGGGAGAAACTGCGGATCAGCTCCACGTGCGGGCTGTGGGCGGTGAGGAGGAGGCGTGTGTGTGCTGGGCTTTGGAAATGCAGCTCCTGGAGTGTCCAAGGAGAAGGGAATCTGGAAAATAAATATATTTAAGGCTTAAATACGACACAGGATCAGGGAAGCCTGGGCTTGATTCATCCTTGCTTACATAAGCAAAAGGAAAAGAGGATTCCTGCTTTCCGTCACAAATCTGAGATTCAGGAAGAGTCCGTAGACGTAGGATTCAGCCCAGGATTCCAGTTCTAGGTTGTTCGGTTTTCGTTAGGGAAGCGCTGGATGGGTGAGAATTTCGAGGAGGAGTAGGAGGAAGCATTCGGTCCGTTGGTCCTGGTGGTTTGGAGAGGTGTGGGACCGGTGCTGTTTCCTTCCCTGGATGTAATTCCAACGTCTTTATCCCAAGCACCAGCTGGAGGAAAAGCAGGCTGGTAAGTCCCAGGATTTGATTTCCCCGGGGTGGGGATATGGGACTTAATCCCCTAAACTTGGGAGAGAGTTGGAGCTGCACGTGCTGGATTGTTGGTGTTTTCCATGTGCTCTTCCTCGGTGATCTCCATGTTCCTAATGGGCAGTGGGCCTTTTTGGGATGGGATGAGATGAGAGAGGAGCCGTTCCCGAGGGTCTCCGTGAGGGCTGGAATTTTGGGGTCCTGCAGCACTGGAAGAGGTACTTTATTCCTAGGAGCAACCACTGAGGCAGGAAAAGTTTTCCCAAGCTGTCATTCGGGTGAGCCGGAGACCTGGAATCTGTCTCTCCCTCCCGTATTCCCTCCCTCCTTCCCTGCTCCTGCTTCCTTTGGATTTGCACTGTAATTAGCAGCTTTACGGGAGCCAGGGCAGAGCTGGCAGCTTCCTTTAGAAAGCTGTTCTCCAGGTGGGAATAAAGCAGGATTCTTCTGCTGGGAATGCTCAGCCTGATGATTTCTCTTACTTCCAGGCCTGTTCCCGTGCATTGAGGTGGAAGCCACGGGATGGGAGGGGCAGAACCGCATTTCTTGGGAAGTTGCAGCTGGAAATCCAGAGTTAGGCTTGAAATGCTCCCTTAGAGTTTAGGAAAAAAGGAAAGGGGATGTTGTCCATATCCAAGCCAAGGACATTTCTGGGCTGAAATTCCCACTTCTCTGCTGTTGTGCGTTTAAAATTCCCGCCTGTGCGGGTGTTCCTGTCCTGGCCCTTCCCCAGAGAGGACTTTGGTGTTTGATCCTTGCTTCCGGGGTGAGCATGGAAGTGAAAGTGGATCCACTCCTGGATTCAGTGTGGAAAGAAGCTCTTGGATAGCGGCAATCCTTTGGATGCTGGTGATTAGTTCACAGGATCTTGCTGGAAATACATGGATCCAGGGTTGTTTTTTTATCCGTAAACATTCCCGTAGGTTCCGGTTTATCCAATGAGCTTGCAAAAATAACTGATTCCAGGATATCCTGATGTTGGGTTGATTTTCACTGAAGGCTGGGAAAAATCCGGAGCTGGGGGCAAGAAGCAGATTCTGCTTAATAAGGTGCAAGATGGATGCTTTCCAAGATACTGGAAAGTGGGAATCTGGGAAGGTTTGGGGAGTGACGGGAGAAGGCGAAACACAGATACGGCATTTCCAGGGAAATCACAGCATTTGGGAATATTCCCTCTTGGACATGCTCCAAGAGGATGATCTCCTTAAATAGCCCGTTGGTGTCTCCCGCTGGGAGTTTCACTTGCACTGTGGGAAGTGTGACCTCCGTGACCTCGTCTTTCCAGGCCGATTCCTGGGAATGTGGGATACAGGAATGTCCTCGGCCAAAGTAAACAAGCAGGGGCACGGTGAGAGAAATAAACAGGCAGCGTCAGGAAAATGGGAACAGCTTGTGTCCAGGTCAGGTTTAGGCTATTTGAAGCCATTCCTAAGGTTTTTGAGCCTGGAAGCATCACAGATCCAGGATCCCTGTTTAATGAGGACAAATTGTATTGAGGAAAAAATGCCTTTGGGTTTAGATTCCCAAAGAAACTTCCCAGATAGCCCTGATTCCCAGCGTTTTTGACTTGCAGCTGGGCATGTACCTGCCTAACCACTTAGCCATGGAATGTGGGAAGAGGGAAACCCCCAGGATAAGTTGTGGTGGGATGTGATGCAGAAAAAAGCACAATTTGGGAATGCCAGTGAGCAGGGAGTAGAGTCAGAAGCTGGAGGCCCTGGAATTCTGCGTGTGTCCCTCTTTCCCCCCTCAGTGCCGGGAGGGAGGGAAATAATCACTCCTTTGAATTCCTTAGGATCATTCCTGGGATGTGAGTAGAGCCAGCGTTCCCTCCTATCCCGGTAGATGCACGTGGAGGGAACCTCTTCCCGGCGATTCCCATGGCTCCGGAGCCTGGAGCCGCCTCTCCGGATGCGCTTCTCCTCTCCAGCACGTTCGTGGGGAGGGGGGAGCAGGGAAGGAGTGCCAAGGAATGGTGTTGACCACACAGTTTTCCCGAGTTTGGCAGGGATTTTGTGTTCTCCCACTTCTTTCGCTCTCCTCGTGTTGGCAGCGGTGGTCCCGGCGCCGCTCCCGGTGGCTTTCCCTGCATGTGACTCATCCCCAGGGAATTCCTGAAGCAATGAGTCAAGTTATTGGGAAAACTGTTTGCCCACTAGCGTAAACTAGGGAGCCAAGGAGCTGCCTGCAGGAGGGGAGAGAGGCGATTCCTTTTGGGATTGGCTGGGCTTCTCCTCTCTCTTCCCGAAGGCATCGATTCCAGATGTGCCAGAGCAGGGATGCGCCTCCGAATTCACTATCTCACCTGGAAATTTGCTCCTCCTGCTTTTTTTCCTCCTTTTTAAAGAGGAGGCTGAGCTGATAAGCATTCCAGGGTGGAGTAAAACTGTCAGATAGGAATTTGCTGGGATTGTAGTGGAAAATAGCTTTTCCTAAAGAAATGAGGCTCCATCCGAAGTGCTCCTTGCGTAAGTGCCGGTCACCTCTTGGATTTGTCCTGACTGGCTTCATCCAGCCCTTGGAATTTTGGCTATAAATAACTCAGAGGCCATGTGGTTTCCAACCAGGAATTACCGAGTTCTGTGTGTAGCCATGGGATATTCCAACAAAACCAAGAATCAGTGATTCCCAGTAATTATATCCAGGGAGAATGTGCTGTTATTCCGCACCTGGGACCAGGTTTGGGATGCTGGGAGCATTTACTACTGTATCCATCATCTCATCCAGGTATTCCCTTTGCATTCCCTACCCCATTCCAGCCAAGCTTTCCTTGTAGTGGGGGATTTTATTCCCGTGTAGAACACAGAGTTCTGTTTCAAATCCCAGATTAGTTGGGATTTGATACGTTTTCCCCCCTGGCAACTTGGCCGTTATTTTTGCCCGAGCTTGGAGTGGTCGGGAAGCTGCCCGTGGGCTCCGCCGGCACAAACTGTGGGCGGAATTGCGGAGCTGCCGGCATCGAGACAAGGGTTGGGGGTTGTTTTTAACTCCGTTCCTGGCAGCGCACTGGGATTGTGCTCCTTCTCCACTCCCAGATTCCCAAGAAAGCGGTGGCTTCCTTTGTTTCTCAGCCAGGTGTTTGCGCAGGCTTTGGGTTTTCCGTAGGCTGATGAGCGTGGAGCTCCGAAGTTAAGGTGTGCTCCTGCAGAGGTCAAGGAGAAAAGTCTTGGGAATCTTGGAGCTGTGAGTGAGGCTTTTCCATCCCTTTCCAAGCATTCCCCTGCCTTTCATTTGGTTGGCTGGAATGTCTCATGGCGATCCCTGTCTTTATGGACTTGTCCCTGCAAACCTCTTCCTTTATGCCCAGGGATGGTTGCTGAGGTCTGGAATTCATAAAGCTCTGTGGATCCTTCCCACAAGGAGGACATGGAAGTGCTGGAGCGTTTCCAGGGAAGGGTTTGGAGCACAAGGAGCAGCTGACGGAGCTGGGGGGGTCGGCCTGGGAAAAAGGAGGATCAGGAGGGATCTTCTCACTCTCCACAAATCCCTGACAGGAGGGTGGAGTCAGGTGGGATCGGGCTCTTTTCCCAGGGAGTAAGTGGCAGGATGAGAGGAAACAGCCTGAAATTGCACCAGGGGAGGTTTAGGTTGGATATTAGGGAAAATTCCTCGATGGAAAGAGTTTTAAAGCACTGGAGCAGGCTCCAGTGGTGGAATCCCCATCCCTGGAGGGATTTAAAAGCCGTGTGGATGTGGGACTCGGGGACCTGGGATAGCGGTGGCCTTGGAAGTGCTGGGGGAATGGTTGGACTGGATCTTGGAGGGCTTTTCCAGCCTTAACGGCGATGCTGTGGACAAATCCTGGCCCGTGGGGTGGTGCAGGGGCAGCAGGGATGTCACTGGATATCCAGTGGGGGGAACCACTGGGATCTGCAGTGTCGCCGGTCTGTAGGACCGAGACCCCTGGGAACAGTCTCAGAGCTGGCCCCAGTTTTTCGGAGGAGGTGCATTCCAAAGTGGAGAATTTCCTTGTTCCTCTTCGATTCAGTGAATCCCTTATCCTGCTTTTACCTGGGAGCAAGTGCTGGGAGTGGCACCTTTGGGACTTGTCCATCCTCTTGCACTAAGACCATTAAGGTTTGCACAATAATCCCATTTTTCCTGAAAACTGCACCGCTGCGGTCAAGTCCATGCCAAGGAGATCCATTCCAGAGTCTCCTTATTAAAAATTAACCGTTCCCAATGTAACAGGAAGGGGATGTTGTGCATGTTTGAGGGAAACGTGGAGTTCACGGGACCTTTTGTATCCAAGGCAGGAGAGTTTGGGATACGAGGAAAAACGGGTCGGATTTAAACAAGGAGAACGTGCACCTTGATGTGTTCATGCTGCGAAGGGGCTTTGGGAAGGAATTTGAGGGAGGAATGAGCTGGGATGGAGATGGATCAGTGCTGGGAAGTGGTTACACCAATCTTGTGTGCATCGCCATTGCAATTCCAAGGAATTTATTCCAGGATTTCGGGGTGAAGCTGGTGGGCTAAACTGGTAAGTTCTTGTTCCCTGTGTTTTGAAGGTCAGTTGATACTCCGAGATTATTTTGGGAATTTGTGTCAGTGGGCAGCGCTGGAGTTCCAGATCCAACCTGATCCCATTAGCTCCGTCCCGATGACATTGCAGAGGTGATTGTGGTGCCCTGGCCTTATCCCGAGGGAGCCACATCCAAAGTGTGCCAAGCCACAGGAGGCTGTTTGAACCTTTCCTCTCTCCGAGCTTCATTCCCTGGCTCTGCCACGGAGTCATTTTATTCCCTTCTCCTTGGAAGATGGGAGATTGTCAAGGAGAATCTTCAAAGTAGCCTTGAAGATATCCCAAAATTCAAATCCCCATTGATTTTTGCCAGTGATCTCTGCCTGGGATTTCCTTATAAATGTGACTCTTAAATGTTCCATGAATCCAAGGAATATTCCTTAAAATAGGGATCTGTTCCCTTAATCACATCCAGTGAAGGCAGAGCTCTCCTCGCAAGCTTCTGGCAGTTGCTGTGCCTTTTTCCCCCTGGGAAGAGCTTTCCCTGCAATTCCTGCAGGCACTGCTTTCGGGAGATGCTTCCTGCCCCTCAGAAAGGGCAGAAAGGAAAGGCCTCGCCTTCCTCTGGTGCCGTGGAGTTTGTCCCCTCTTGGTATTCCATCCTGGAATGGTTTCGTTCGGAAAGGATTTGAAATGCTCATCCCATTCCATGGGCAAGAACACCTCCCACTGTCCCAGGTTGCTCCAAGCTTTGCCCAGCCTGGACTTGTCACTTCCAGGGATGGGGCGGCCACAGCTTCTCTGGGAAATTCGTTCCAGGGCCTCACCGCTCTCGCAGGGAAGGATTTCTTCCCAATATCCCATCTAAACCCACACCATGGCAGTGGGAAGCCATTCCCCCTTGTCCTGTCACTCCAGGCCCTATTCCAAAGGCTCTTTCCAGCTCTCTTGGAGCTTCCTTAGGCACTGGAAGAGGCTCTAAGGCTCCATGGAGCCTTCTGCCCTCCAGGCTGAGCCATCCCAACTCTCCCAGCCTGGCTCCAGAGCAGGGCTGCTCCATGCAAATTCCTCTGGCCAGCTTCAGGATATTCTGTATGGATGTAACCCCATCCCCCTTCTCCCTGGAAGGCGAGAACAATTCCCAGATTGTGAGGAACCAACTCGGAAACAGAAAGAGCCTCATTTAAAGCCCTTCAGAACAGCTGCGTGAGGCCCGATGGAGCTGGATCCAAGCTGGAATTGGTGATTTCCGTCAAGTCCAGTGAGTGCTTGGTGGAAACGGGAGGGTTCCGGGAGCTGCAAGGGAATGATCCAGCCTGCCCAACTCTCCCCATATTCAGTGTGGGACATGTTGGTGAGGGAAGGAAGGATTTGAGGTGACTTGATGGGGCCGGAATTCCATTAGTTGGGGAAGTGAGCTGCCTGTTATCCTGCAGAGCGAACAAGCAGGATGCAGCATCCCTGCTGCGCCCCCAGGACAGGAGTCTCCAGCACCTGGGCAAGGTGACCTGGATGTGCTCTCAGGGAGAAGGGAAGCGCCTCTGCTCCGGAGCAGAAAATCGCTCCCGAGGAAAAGCTGCTGCGGGAGCTGCCAGGACACAGAGCTCCTTTGGTTTTGGTTTTCCAGCTGCATTTCCCAGGAAGTTGAGCTGGGAGCTGGCAGGCCTGGGCTCGAACTTCCCAGCAGGACAGTAGGTTGGGGCTGGGACATTCCCAAGGAACGTGGTGGCATTTCCACCAGGGAAAGGGATCCTGGGAGGGGCAGCATTCCGGGACACGGTGCTGGATTTCTGTGGAACACCAAAGGGCTTTGTCTTTTAGTGGCACCTGCAGTCATCGACTGAGTCCTACAAATCCAAATTTTCTTGGGGAATTCTGTAGCCTTGAGCAGTGAAGGCAAACATCTGGCTTGTTTTGAGGGAATTTCCTTGGGTGAGTCACACTAGAGGACTCTGGAATTTGCAGAGGCCAGCTGGAAGAGGGTGCTGGCAGAGATGGGATTGCTTTGTCATACCTGGGTGGTGTGAAAGTGCCAGCAGGTGCCTGAGGGAAAAGGTAGGGAAGGAATATTGGGATAGCAGGGCTTCCTCCGTGCAGGCATCCCCAGGGATCTGGCAGAGGGAGGAAAAACTCCTGGCAGATCCGATTTCAGCCTGGGTTTGGCCTCCTATCTTTTGCTCTGAACAGCCGGAGTTTGGGAACCAGGGGAGGTTTTGGGGTGATGGAAGTGGGAATGCTCAGTTAGCCTGTGGATGCAGGGATGGGGAATTGCAGGGGCTGGGAGCCTGTGGGTGGAGGGATGGGGAATTGCAGGGGCTGGGAGCCTGTGGGTGGAGGGATGGGGAATTGCAGGGGCTGGGAGCCTGTGGGTGGAGGGATGGGGAATTGCAGGGGCTGGGAGCCTGTGGGTGGAGGGATGGGGAATTGCAGGGGCTGGGAGCCTGTGGGTGGAGGGATGGGGAATTGCAGGGGCTGGGAGCCTGTGGGTGGAGGGATGGGGAATTGCAGGGGCTGGGAGCCTGTGGGTGGAGGGATGGGGAATTGCAGGGGCTGGGAGCCTGTGGGTGGAGGGATGGGGAATTGCAGGGGCTGGGAGCCTGTGGGTGGAGGGATGGGGAATTGCAGGGGCTTGTGAGCCTGAGGATGCAGGAATGGGGAATTACAGAGGGTTATGAACCTTTGGATATAGGATTGGGGAATTGCAGGGGCTGTGACCCTGTGGATGCAGGGATGGGGAATTGCAGGGATGGGGAATTACAGAGGGTTATGAACCTTTGGATATAGGATTGGGGAATTGCTGTGGGTTGTGAGCCTGTGGATGCAGGGAGGAGGATTGCAGGGGGTTGGAGCGTTGGGCTGTGTGGGTGCCTTGGGAATCTGCGATGCTCGGAGCTTGGAGCAAACCCTGCCTGGATTTGGGTGGAGGGAGTGGGTGACTCTGGGGGTGTTGCTGTGGCGTGGGTGGGCTCCTGGCGTGCAGGATCCAGGCACAGCCTTTTCCCTTCAGCTTCGTTTCCTTGTGTGCTTCTCCCTGAGGAGGCTCATGTCAGATGGGATGGGCTGCTGGATTAGCCTGAGTCTCTGAGGTTTAGCTGGAATGTTGTCTCACTGTAGCGTGTTTCTCCCTTGCTCTTTTCCCTAAGCCTTTCCCTACAGACAGCTAATTCTCCCCTTCCCCCACATCCTGTCATAGCCCAGAGCATGACACAAGGAATTAAGGGCTGGAAAGGCCGGGAGAGGCTCCTCTGGAACAGTCTCTCCTTTCTGTGCCCGGGGTGGCCCCCTCTGCGTGTCCCTTTTGTGTCCCATCCGAGTCCCCTCCCCCTGGCCATTCACTGGAGAGCCCATGGCCGGGAGCCTTTCCCAGCCCGTGTCCGAGGGCTCCCGGCAGCGCTCCCGGTGGCTCGGTGGGAAGAGGGAGGAGGTTTGTGCCGCTCCAGGGTTTTCCTCCTCTGCCGGCTCCACATCTCTGACAGCATCGCCCGCTCTCGCTCCCAGCCTTCCTTCCCACAAGCCACGTACGATCTCCTCAGAATAGGGATGATGTCACTTCCTTCCAGAGGGTGCTGGGGGGTGTGGAAGGGGGGAGTCGCGACCTCTGGCTCTCGGCATTCCCCGTGGATAAATGAGGTGCAGGCAGGGAGTCGCTCTGAGGGTGATGCCCGGCTCCGTCAGCAGGCAGATCCCAGTTCCCACGCCGTGCTTCCCTTTGCCGAGTGGGATTTTCGATGGCTGCAGGAAGAGTTTGCTGTTCCCTCCTGAGCTTGTGATGCCTGTCTCCCTGGATATGCACTTTTCCTGAAATACCCTTCTGGGAGAGAAGGATGCGCAGCGGCTGGACCACATGCCATGTAAGATTCCTGCTTCCCTAGATCTTGCCCAGCTCTGAGGGGACTCCTTGTGCATGCGCTTCCCTTATTTCGGTGTTGGGAGCTTGGGGCTGCTTGCACTGGGATTCGGCTTTCAAGATCCTGGGAATGTTTGGCTCTTTCCAGCAGTTTTAGGGGCAGCGTGAGGGTTCTTGCTGTCGCAGAGCCAGGGTCAGCGGTCTCGGGGCTGTTTGCACTCCAGCCTTCCGCTCTCTCCCAGTTCCTCTGCTGGAATCATATCTTCAGCATCTTAAAACAAATTCCTGGGATATGCTGTGCTGGGATGAAGCTGGAGAGTCCTCACAGTGAGAGCCTTTTTTGGTGGATTTTCCAGTCTCAGGCCCTCTGTCGTCTCCCTCCTTTCCAAAGCAGGGGCAAAGCCCTGAACCCCTTGGTTTAAATTCGGGAGTCTTTGGGGGTTAATCGGGAGCGTTCCTGCCCTGGGAGCTGGGTAAAGCAGAACGACAGTTCCACAGTGAGTATTCCCGTATGTGACAGCGAGCGACAGGCTGCTCCGCTCCGTCCCCATCTGTTGCGTGGATAAGGAATCCACGTCGGATATTTGTTGCCGTCGTCAATATCCTGCTTCTCAACCTGGGAGAGGGTGGTGGGACCTGGGAGAGCCCAAGTGGAGGGGTGGAAGAGTTCCGGAAAGCGCGTTGGCGGGACGCAGCCGAGGGATGACGGGAACGGAGCTGGGCTGGGAGGTGCTGTCCAAAGGCAGCGAGGGAGCTGGAGGTGTATCCCGGGTTTGTGGTATCCCAGCTGTCCCGGGTGGTGAATGACAGGCGCGATGGGGCTGGGAGGGAGTCTCCAGATGGTCCGAGGAGTGAAGGTAGAGCTGGAATGTACCCAGTGCCTGATTATTCTGCGCTGGGGAAGAGGGAATCCAAATGGCGTTGGAATTTCGCATTCGCTTTGTTTGCGGAATGGAGCGTTTCTTTCAACCGAGTGACGGGCTGGAAGCGACCTGTTAGCTATGGAATCGATAGGGTGGGTAGGGGATTGTGCAGGTTTTCGGTAATGGGTGACTGGAATGGGTTGGAAGATCCATTCCAGTGGCTGTGGGTGTTGGCACAGGCGCGGAGACTCTGGATTCCGGATGTTCTGGGAAGTTATGGGGTAACCACACCTGACTGTTGGGTTGGATTTAGTGGGACAGAGCAGGAATTGGTGCCATGGACTGTCCCAAACCCAACATTTGCGTTACCTGGGAGGTTCAACTTAGTTTAAATCATGAGCAGCCTGGACTGGTGGGAGGTGTCCCAATCCATGACAGGGAGATAGAGCTGGATCATCTACAAGCTCCCTTCCTGTCCAAACTGTGCTGGAATTCTACGGATGTCCTCCCCTTTCTAATTTGTTTTACCCACAGCACTAAGTTAGGGGCATCGTATCCAAGAGTGGGGGATTTTGCCTGGTACAGGAAGTGTTGCGGGTGGTATTCCCTTGGGAATGCTGCTGGAAATCGTGTCATAGGTAATGGATGAGGAGACTTTGTCCTCACCTGGCAATCTGCTGTTGGGTTCACAGAGGCAAAAATCCGAGAGCACTTACGGATTTGGAAGTGCAGCTTTGGAACAGCGTGGCTACCGCAGGCTGTGGATGGAGCGCTCCAGCAGCAGTGCCTGGATGTGGGAATCAGGAGGTCGGTGGGGTTGGGAACTGAGATGGATCAGTTGGGAGAGCTTGGAGCAGAGAGGCGCAGGTGAGGTGTGGCATTCTCTGGTAGCAGAGGTAAGAGGCGGGACAGGGATTAGGGTATGGAAAGAGGGGCAGGACTGATCCCGCAATCCAGAAATCCCTGGTGGCAGTGGGCGGATTGCAAAGACGCGGTACCGGATTCGGCAAAACCAAGGAGAATTCCTGGTTGTGAGTTGTGCGTTCAGCCAGGAAGGCAGGAGTGGGTTAAGGTGTGCTGCCAGAGTCCCTCTGGAGCAGCTTGGAGCACGGCCAGCTGGGATGGAGTGGGATGGCTGTGCTGGAGGAGGCTGGAGCACCCTGTGCAGTCTCGTGACTTTGCACCGCTCCTGTTTCTATTTTCCAAAGGGTTTGGGAAGCCCTAAAAATAGGAGCACAAACAAAACCCGGGGAGGAACAGCAGCTCCTCAATCTTCCACCTTGGAACTGGTGGTGCCTGTCAGGGCCGATGTGGAGCTGGCAGGATGCTCGTGCTGGTCCGGGGGGAGATCTCCTAGGAGCCGATATCCTCACTGGAAGGGCTGTTGGGAGCCAGTCCATAGTTCCCCAGATGCTGCCACTGACTGTTAATGGATATTTTGGCTTCCTGAGCCAAGTGGGGGGAGAGTTGTTGGACAACAAGAGCCTGGCAGCAGGTTTGTCCATGGAAAAACACAGTAATAGGGTTTCCCAGAGATTCGAGGCCAGTATGGCCTGTCCCAAATCCCATGGTGGCTGCTCACCATCACAGCCTAACAGGATTCCAGGTAATCCCATGAAGTGGAGCTGGATGAGTTTACACACCGGCTTCATCTAATGCTTCCCACTCCTTCAACTCCTGGCCCTCCTTCCCAACCGTGCCGTGTCCCCTGGTGCTGGAAGGAAGCAGCTCTGGGATAAACCAGGACGGCTCCCAGGTTGTGGGGCCCTCCAGAGCGGGCTGGAGAGGCTCAGCAGTGGCTTTGCTTCCGTTCTTTTCCAGGAGGTGAGTGCCGTGCCTGCTGAACTTCCCAGGACCCGCCAGCCATGCCAGGGATTGTCGTGTTCCGCCGGCGCTGGTCTGTGGGCAGCGATGACCTGGTTCTGCCAGCCGTCTTCCTCTTCCTCCTTCACACCACCTGGTAAGTGAGAAGGGCACAAGGATGCTTGGAATTCGCCCAGGAATTCTTTTGGCTATTCTTGGCACGGCTGGAAATTTCTTCCTGTGCTTCTGCACGGGGCCAGAAGGTTTGTTGGGGGCATTCCTGATGGACACCAGCATTCTTCCAGCTTTTGTTTTCTTAGCTGAGCTCTGTTCAAAGTTCTGTCCTAGTTCCAAAGAGCCTGACCAGAGCTCCTTGTTATCCTCCTGTGCCACCCAAGATTCTTCACGGGAATTTAGGGCTGTGTTTCTGCACAGAGGCTCATGGAAAAAAGAAGCATGGAGTCCTGGAATGGTTTGGAAGAGACCTTAAAGCCCATCCAGATCTCTTAAAGACCACCCAATTCCAGCCCTCTGCCATGGGCAGAGACACCTTCCACTAGACCCGGTTGTTCCAAGCCCTGTTCAACCTTGTCTTGGACACATTTGGGGATGAATGTTCTGGAATTTGGGGCTGTGCTTCTGTGCAGAGGCTCAGGAAAAACAACCACGGAATCCTGGTTTGTGTTGGAAAGGGCCTTAAACCTAATCCCATTCTAACCCCCTGCCATGGGCAGGGACAGCTCCCACTCCAAGCCCCATCCACCTTGGCCTTGAGCACTTCCAGGGATGGGGCAGCCACACCCTCTCTGGAGTGGCAAATCCCACGGGATAATATGGCATGGATGAAATGGTTCTGACAAGGGTAGCAGGGCCTCTGGGTGGCTTGTGGGGATTTGGGGACCAAATGAGGGTTAATGTAAGGAGCTGTGGGATGTTCCCTGGTTTCCCTTGGCTTTCCTGCTCGGCAGGTTTGTGATCCTCTCGGTGGTGCTCTTCGGGCTGGTGTACAATCCCAACGAGACGTGCTCCCTGAACCTGGTGGACCACGGCCGGGGCTACCTGGGCATCCTGCTGAGCTGCATGATCGCCGAGCTGGCCATCATCTGGCTCAGCATGCGCGGGAGCATCCTGTACACGGAGCCGCGGGATTCCATGCAGTACGTCCTCTACGTCCGACTGGGTGAGCGGCCGGAGCCTCCGCGCTCGCGCGTGCTCTTCCCCGGAGCCTCCCCTCCCCGCCCGACGCGGCTCTCCTCCGGCACGGCCAGATGGCCGCCGGGATGTGCCGTGCATCCTGATGAATCCATGGGCTGCGCCTTGTCGCGGCTGTCAGACTGGCGGGCGATGTCCCAAACAGCCTCCTTTTCCTCGCGTGGAATCTGCCCCCCTTCTGTCTCTCTTTTTCCCCCACTGCGTTTTCCAAGGATAGAGGCATGAATCCCAAAGGTTGTGACCCCGAGGTGTTGCCTCATGACTCACCTGATCCATCCCTCCATCCAGCCCACTTCTAGGCACTGGGAGGAAAATAGGTTTTCCACCTGCTCGCTCCTTTTTTCTTCCTATAAGCAATTCCTGTCTCGCTCCCTCACCAAAAACTAGAGCAGGGAAGAGATTATTCCTTGATCCCTCATTCCCATTTAGCTCGTTTTCCCTGGGTTCTGTTGCCCTCCAGGTACAGAATTTTAATCAGATTTTTCTGTTCTGAGTAAAGATTTTAAGAGAAAAGTCTTTGGAGATGCAGAGCCAAACCCATTCCAAACAAATCATCCCGTGGGTTTGCATCCCTGCTTTTTGCCGGGTTGTTTTCCTGCAGAATCTACTAAAATAGGGATAACCTTGCTTGAAAGCACAGTCTGGAAGACTTGGAATGCTCAGTGCAAGTCATTAACGTGAACAGCAAACAAATCTCCCTCTCCAGCTTCCCAGCCAGTCTCCCTAGGGAAGCACGGAGAGCCTGGCAGTTTGTGTTAAAACCAGACTAAATGGGGCAGGAGAGGTAGGGAGAATCCAGAGAGAGGTTTTCCTGCCCCCCAGAACATCACTTTTTCTTCCTTAAACTCTCTGTGTACTCAGGAGTGGGATTTACTCTGGGTTTTGGGTCTCGTGTTCCCTTTTCCCTGGGTTTTTTGCTCCCGGTGGTTGATCAGTTTTGCTGATGGAAGTGGGAGCGTGACCAGTGCGTGGGCAAGGTCCATGTGACTGTCCCAATTTAAGCATGTGCTGTTTAATGCAGAGGAATTTAGGGAATTAACTCCAGTGCGAACCTGGGAGCGTCTCATCCCTGCTCCTGCTGCTCCTGTCCTGCAGCAGCCAGAGGGGAGAGGAGCCACGGGAAGCAGAACGTAACTCAGGCATAAATTGGGTTCATCAGGAGCCCGTCCCAGCCCTGATTCCTTGCCCAGGAAAGCTCTGTCTCCTGGAACTGGTCTTTCCAGGTCTGTAGCAGAGCCACTTACGGAAAGATTCCGTGCCAGCAGGAGATAAGGAGGGTGGGCGGGATAAGCCGGGATGGATTTAGTCTCAGCTCCACCAAAATTTAGGCAATCCCAAGCAAGGTATTCACCTTCTCCACACCTGATTGCCCACCTGTCATTTGGAATTCTGGGGAGGAAGTGGGAAGATGGGCGCTTCAGAGCAGTTTCCCAGCTTTTTTTGTCCAGGGAAGCACTGTTAATCCCCAGTTTCTAGTTTTGTTATGCAAAACTGAGGAGCTCCTTAAGCACTGGCTCCTTGGAACTGTTATGGGAAGGGCTGCAAAGGTGCTGGGAATGTTTGCTAAGCGTAGTGAGCGGGATTAATCCTGGATCCACACGATTTATTTTGGATCCGTGACTCAGGCCAGCTGTCGGAGGTAGTTAAGGGTTGGGCCCTGTGATTTCTGCTGCCTCAGGGAGTCTTTCCAGCAGCGTGGGAGGAAGGTCTGGATCTCTGATTCATACCTGTGACACAACCAAGGGCGCCGACCCCTCCGCGATCCCGTTTTCTCCGAGTCGTTAGGAAGAACGTGTCGCACTTTTGGCTCGTGTCCTTGCACATCCCCTTCCAAAGCGTTTTTGTGCCCTGCCGAGTACCCTATTCCTTGTGAGAAAACGGGGAGAGGAGCCCGTCCTTGGGGGAAAGGCCGCTGTTATCCGTGCTGTTCCCGTTTTTTTCCAGCGATCCTGGTGATCGAGTTCGTGTACGCCATCGTGGGCATCGTGTGGCTGATGCAGTACTACACCTCCTGCAACGACATCACAGCCAAGAGTGTCACCCTGGGTATGGAGCTGGAATGCGGCCTGGGGGCATTCCGACGGATTGGCGGGCATCCTTCATTCCCGCCGCTCTGGGAAGTGGATGGGAGCTGTCAATGTGGGGCTTGTTTTCCTGTTTATCGCTCGGAACAGTCGTTCCATTCATCCGCCTGTGCTGCCGGCACGCAGGCAGGGATTCGTGTTCCCGGGGAAGGGCAGTCTCTAAATTCCGCTTTTTCCCTTCAGAATGGCTTTACTGTTTTCCTGGAAGCCTTTCCCAGTCTCCTGGTAGGGATGATGTTAATGGTACAGTCCCGGATACTCGGGGAACCATTTAATGGCCCCATAAGACAGCCGGAAGACTCATCCAGCTGTGGCTTAAAAGCCTTTCCAGAGGATTTCCGTCTGCCGCGGGAGTTTGGGGTGGGAAGTAAGGGCCGGAGCACCTGACTCCCGGTTTTTTTTTTTTTCCAGGAATGGTGGTGTGCAACTGGGTGGTGATCCTGAGCGTGTGCATCACGGTGCTGTGCGTCTTCGATCCCACGGGACGCACCTTCGTCAAGCTCCGCGCCACCAAGCGCCGGCAGCGCAACCTGAGGACCTACAACCTCAGGTAAGGCAGCATCCCACGGGATCCCACAGTCCTGGGATGCTCTGCGTGGAAGGGACCCTAAAGATCGTCCAGTTTCAGTCCCATGTGCAGGGGTGCCTTCCTCTAGGATTGTGCTCCAGCCTGGCCTTGGATGCTTCCAGGGATGGGGCAGCCACAGCTTCTCTGGGAAATCCATTCCGAGGCCTCAGCACCCTCAGAGGGAAGCATCTCTTCCCAATATCCCATCTATCCCTGCCTTCTGTCAGTGGGAAGCCATTCCCCCTTGTCCCACGTCCCTCTCCAGCTCTCTTGGGTCCGCTTCAGGCACTTTAAGATCTCTCTGGAGCCTCATCCTCTCCATACTGAACATTCCCAGCTCTCCCAGCCTGTCTTCACAGCAGACTGAATCTCCCTTTTATCCAAGGACACAAAGATTTAAGGAAAGAATCAGTGGAGGGTTTCAGGGTTACCAATGCTGTGTCCTCATGGCCACGAGCACCCAAAATCCTCCCAGAGCCAGGGAATTCCAGGATGGTTTGGGTTGGAAGGGATCTTAAAGCCCTTAAAGCCATGGGCAGGGACATCTTCGACTATCCCAGGTTGTTCCAAGCCCTGTCCAACCTGGCCTGGAACGCTTCCAGGGATGGGGCAGCCACAGCTTCTCTGGGCAAGGTTTCTGGAAGGGTGTCCTGCTTTTTTGGGATCTTGCCCTTCTCCTTGCCTTGCTGCAGGGAGCATTCTGCTCCGCTGAGGGGGATTTTGGCAGGATGCAGCTCCCTGTCAGGTGCTCTGTGTGGGCACCTGCATCCAAAGGAGGCGAAGCCGTGCGGAATCTGGCTGGATTCTGCCTTAGTTACTGGATTTGTGGATCCTCGTGGACCCTGCTGACCACAACAACCTGTTTGTCCATATCCCATAGCAGCGTTTTCCGTGGAAACAGTGAGTCTGTGCTTAAATTTTCCTTACTCCGAGGCAGCGTCTCCTTCCAAATCCTCTTTCTTCCTTTATTTTCCTGTCCAAAATCCAACCTTTTGCCCTGAGGTTTCTCCTATTTAGTCTTGGCCAAGGAACAATTCCTTTTGTGTTGGCAGTCGGATCTTTTAATTAAGAGTTGATTCCATCTTGGAGCTCCCCAGATGGGGAGAGAAAAAGCTTTTTTTCACCAAGCAAAGCTTTTTCCAAAGGTTTTTTTTCCAGTAGGGGACAACACAAACAGGCTTTGTTCCCTTTGATATGTGACTGTCCTTGAGGAATGTGGCTTTGGGGAGGGCATTGGGATCTGAGGGATAAAAAAATGAGAGTTTTAAAAAACCCTTGGCAAATTTCCCGTTTTTCATTGGGTTTGTGTATTTTGTGTATTCCAGAGACTTGGAATGAGGTCCCTTTTGAGGGAAAACTAGGCTTTGCTAAGGAATAGTGCATCAAGTTCTGTGGGAAGGAGCCTGGGTTTTGTCGTGGAATGCCACATATTCCTCTTGACCTTTCCAATATGTTACAGTAGCCTGGAATATTTGGAATTAGTGCCTAGCATGGCGATTGCTGCTTGGGATCAGGGCATTCCCAGGAAGATAAGAGGGATGATGCTCTGGATGTAGTACTACATTCAAGGAAAAAATTCTTCCCCGTAAGAGTGGTGAGGCGTTGGAATGGTTTTCCCAGAGCTGCTGTGGCTGCCCCATCCCTTGAAATGTCCAAGTTTGGATGGGGTTTGGAGCAGTCTGGGATAGTGGGAGCTGTCCCCGCCCACGACAGGGAGTGGGACTGGATGAGCTTTGTGGTCCCTTCATCCCAAACCCTTCCAGAATTCTGCGATGATTTTTCCAAAGCAAATCCGAGCTCCACAGCTTGCACAAGTAAATTCAAACCAGCCCCAGAATTATCTCCTCTGTGGGGAATTTTGAGATCCCAGAAAGCTGAGTGAAGGCCTTTCTCCCTTGGCCAGGTTTTTCCCTCCAGGCTTGCAGCGTTTACGGAGAGCTTGTTCCTGCTGCTCGTGGATTTTCCCTCTGGAAAGGGAATGTTAACAGCTGTTAACAAGCGAACGCTGTGGGCTATGATGTGAAAAACAAACATCAAATGTGACTGTTGACTGCTCAAACAATTGTTTCCAAAGGATATATTCCCAACTTCTCCCTCCTGCTGGAAGAAATCCTTTCCAAGCAATAGTTGAGGAAGTTCTCTGCCCGGCTGGATTGTGTCCCACGGTGGTTTTCCTTTCCCAGTGGCATCGTGGTGTGTGTGGGCTGGGAAAAAGAAACAGCCCAATAAAAGGCTTGGCTCGTTGTGCCAAGGCTTCTCCAAGGAGCTTCGGAGCTCCTACTGAACGTCTGGAAGTTTGGCGTCGGGGAGAAAGAATTTGGGAAAAGATGGAGGGAAAATAGCTCAGAGTGCACTTGGCTGTTGAACCCCACCAGGGGAATTCTGGAGTTCTTTGGAATCTGGGGGAGCAGAGCTCTGCTGCCACTCAAATTCCCATTGCTCTTTCGGAATCTTCCGAAAGGTTGTGGAGAGCTGTTCTCATATACTCAGGCAGGTGCTGATGGATCCCTGTGGAATCTGCTCCTTCCATTTCAAGCAAATATTCCTTTGCCAGCACCTTTTCCTGCCAGGTGCAACCCACTTTCTGAGCTTGGGTTTATCCTGATGGGATGCCCAAGGAAATGCCAGAAAATGCCAGAAAATGAAGCGGTGTTTTATTTTGGATTGCTCTGGCCTGGATTAAATCTGTGTTTCCCTAAAAAAAAAGAGGAGCTGTGGGCTTCAGGGAGCTTGGCACTCTGGCACAGAATGAGTCCCTGCTTCCATGGCGGGACACAATGACCCTTAAAGCGCCTTCCAACCCAAAGCATTCCATGGTTCTGTGACCGGGAAAAATTGCGTGTATGGAATGCTCAGGGGCTCTTGTGCCATTCCCACTCCCTCATCCCGAGGCAGATTTTTTTCCTCCTGAGTGGTCGCACGTCCTGGCACGTGGAGCAGCTGCCAAATGGCAACAGGAGCTTCGTTCCGTGCGTGCCGTCCAGGCGGGATACCAGGTATCCAAACACACAGATCCACCCTGTGGATTCACGCTGCTCCGGAGTGTATCCAGGGAAGGGAATGGAGCTGGGGAGGGAGCTGGAGCACCAGGAGTGGCTGAGGGAGCCGGGGAGGCTCAGCCTGGAGAAAAGGAGGATTGGGGGGACTTTATCCCATTTTTCCAGGGACAGCACAGGCTGCACCACTGCATGTTGAATCCTGTGCCGTGTTCTGCCTCTCCTCACATTCCTGCTCTCCCTTTTATTCCCAGGCACCGCCTGGAAGAGGGACAAGCCAGCAGCTGGACACGCAGGCTCAAAGTGTTCCTTTGCTGCACGCGGACAAAGGACTCGCAGTCGGTGGGTACCAAAAATCTCCGGCTGGGAATCAAAGTATCAGTGGGAGAAATCCCTGTTTTCCCTCACGTTAGGATCACAGTTGGCAGCACTTCCTGGGCAGCTCCCACTTCCCTTTATCAGCCACTTCCCGAGCATTTTCTCCTGTTGTTTCCATCAGTCTCACACCCTTAAGGAGGAGAATTTGGAAGTGGGAAAACAAAAACCTGGAAGAATCACCAAAATCCTTCTGGATTTCCTGGTGGTCAAAAGCTACTGTCCAATCCATAGATCCACGTGGAGATCATTGGGAATTTTCATGTGCTGCTGTTGGGAATTTCCCTTGCTCTTCTCTAGCAGGGAAGGGTAAAGGCCTTGAAATTCCTTCCCCAAAAGTTATCATTCCATTCTCCTTAGAATCACTGGGAGCAGGTTTATGCCTGAGGGTGGGATTCGCCAGCATTCCTGAGGGGACCTGCTGGAGAGGCGAGTCAAACTTTGGCACTGGAAAACTTTGCTTTTGATTTAACTAATTTGGTTGGAATTCCGAGGATCTGAGGACTCCTGAAGGAGCAAGCAGAAGCAGGGAATTGTTCCCAAAGGTAGGAGAAAGTCATAAAAATCAGGAGATCTGCGCACTTGCGGACACTGAGCTCTGAATTAGTTACAGCCTCTCAGGGAAAAAGCTGGGATTTATCAAGGACATTCCAACAAAACCAGCAGCGGCCAAAAAATCCGCCCAGACGTTTAACTCCAGTTAGAAGGGCACGGAAAATGACAGGGAAAACACCAAGGGACCGACCACAGCCGCCGTGTCCTCACTAAATATAGCCCGGAGCTCGTGCTCCAAAAGGATGCAGCGGGAAAAGGAGCACATTGGAAGGGATGTGAACGTGGAGGGGAAGAGGAATGAGACTGGGATTGAACGCTCCAAAGGGAAAGTGGAAAAATAAAGGAGAGTCAGGTGAACGCTCGCTCTTCCCGGGTGATGAATTGGATTAACAGCATTTCTTAGAGAGTGCTGTGGAATTATCCACAAGTGCAGCTTCCAGCGTGTGGAAGGCTGCAGGAATTGTCACAGCCCTTGTGCAGAAGCCCTGCAGTGCTGCCCCTCCCAGGATCCCTTTCCCTGGCTCAAATGCCACCGTGTTCCCCGGGAATGTCCCGCTGGGAATTCGAGCCCAGGCCTGCCAGCTCCCAGCTTATCTGCTGGGGAAATCCATCTGGAAAACTGGAACCAAAGGAGCTTTGTGCCCTGGCAGCTCCCACAGCAGCTTTTCCTTGGTGCTCCGGAGCAGAGGCGCTTCCCTTCTCCCTGAGAGCACATCCAGGTCACCTTGCCCAGGTGCTGGAGACTCCTGTCCTGAGGGCACAGCAGGGATGCTGCATCCTGGGAGAGAGAGCCCTGACAGGCACCTGAACAACTCCCATTTTATTCAGGATTGCAAAGTATTCCAAATATTTCAAGTTCTTTTTGACAAACTTTCCATTCTGAAGGACTGTTTCTCCTTTTTTTTCTTTTTTTTTTAAGTTTGGAATAAAAGTGGATTCCAGACGCCTCACATTCCTCGTGCAGTTGAATTTCCACTTTACATGCAGCTTTTGAGCGATTTCCAGCCTCCCTTTCTCTGCAGGAGCAAGCCCTGACGTTGTGTCCTGGCATGGCAGTGTGTGGAATGAGTGAGCACGTAATGGATCAGAAATGAATCCATTGCTGCCTGTCCCAGACTCCATGGAAAAAAGGAAATGCAGCAGCAGAGGATCATTGTCCTCTGGGCTGGAAAGGAGTTTTATGGGATGGACATGGCTTTGGGGAAAGGATCTGGGCTGAAGTCTGAACCTCAGAGCCTTCAGGGTTTGTAGCAGAGCACTCCAGGTGGACAAACAGGAATAATGTCAGGTGTTCCCACAGAAAGCTGTTCCTTTGGAGCGGAAAATACGCATTGAACTTCCATCGGGGCCTTTTTTCGTTGGAGCATCCAGGGCTGTAGCTGCCACTTTGGATTAATGGGCGTTTGTCCTGTTTCCTTTTGGAGGCTCTTGGCATTTCTCGTGAGCTCACAGGAGCCGTGCTAGGATTGATGAGGTCAGGGTTTCAAGGATACTGCGGCTGGAGTGCCGTTGGCTTTCCGAAGGCACTGCTGGCACAGAGAGCTGGCACCTGGAGCCCCAGTTCTTAATGGGGATTTAACTGGCTTTTGTAGGGAAGTGAAAAATGACAGAAAGTCGTCCCACACTCCAGGAGTTTGGCAGGGATAAAAGGATGTAGGTCATTCCTGCAGGGAAGAGAAGGGATTTACTGTCTTGATGGTCAAAGAAAGGAGAGGAGAAATCCCGTCCTGGAGTGCTCAGGGTTGCCACGACGCTCCAGTCTCGTGGGTTTTGATGCTGGGTAAGGGATACTGTGAAAACACGGGATGAAGGTTCAGGGTAAGGCTGTGATCATCCATGTAGGAAAGGTTTGGGATGACAGGAGTCAAATACAGACCATTGCTGGGTACAGCTCCACGTTTTGTTGCTCCAGCTTCTGGATCACCCTTGTCCTTAGGCTGGAGTAGTGACCCACATTCCAGCCCCTCTCCAGCCTCTCAAAATATTCTCCTGTAAGGTCTTGTGGGTTTTTTTTTTCTCTGTAGCACAGAGCAAAAAGTGGGAAAAGGACATTTCTCCTCAAAATATCTTTGTCCCTTGTGGGCAGAGCCTTTGCTTGACCTTCTCAGGTCACTTCCACTTCTGTCCCTCCTTTTTTGGGTTTGGTCACCTTCATTCCTGGGAATTCTGCATTCAGCGACTCAGTTTTTATTTTTCGTGCCTTTTTACTTGGGTGTCACCCAAAATAAACCTGGAAAAGCCTGGCAATGTGGGCCAAAGGATCCCAGGTCTGGCGTAAGTATGAGCAAGTTAAATATGGGCAAGAGGCTCCTGGGTCTGGGTTAAATCTGGGGAAAGGATCCCAGGTTTGGGTTAAGGCTGGGGAAAAGGATCCCAGGTCTGGGATAAATATGGGAAAAAGGATCTCAGGGCAAAGTTAGAGTTGAAGACACTCTTAAATAAGACAAAAGTAGTGTTTTTTCCTCATGGAATGGCCTTTATTCTGCTTTAAAGGAGAAAAGATGACTCCGAGGTTGCACTGGATTGGGATTTGCATGGTTTTCATCCCATTTTCTCTGTTTTGTTTAGCAGAGAGAGCCAAAATCGTTCCCTTTCCCTCCTGTTGTCCTGCCTGAGCTGTTTGGATGTCGAGGTGTTCTCTGTGCCCACACACGGCACAAATCCAGCCCCCGAGTGGGACTGTGGAAAACAAACAAGAGACAACAATCACGTGCTCAGTCCAGATCTGGCATTCCCTGCAGGAATCTCGCGGCTGTTTCGGAGGCAGAGCTCCAGAAACGAGTCCGGTTCTCACCTAATGTCCTGTTTTTGAGGCTCCCCAACCCAAACTCCTCCTCCGACCCCTCTCTCCCTGGATTTTGCAGGACGCCTACTCCGAGATCGCCTACCTTTTTGCGGAATTCTTCCGGGACCTGGACATCGTCCCGTCCGACATCATCGCGGGGCTGGTTCTGCTGCGGCAGCGGCAGCGGGCCAAGCGCAGCGCCGTGCTGGATGAGGTGGGACAACCCGGGAATCCCGCATTCCCAGCTGCTCCGGGATTCCCCGGGAGCGGCGCGTGGCTCTGCCCGCTTCGAGTTGGGAAGGAAGGAAAAATAACGGCGACTCCAGCAGCTTTTCCGGAGTTTTTCCCTGAGGTTTTTTTCCTCCCAAAAGGCTCAGCTGGTGCTGAGTCAAGTGTGGAATCTGGAATGATCCTTCTCTAGGCAGGCGATGCGGGCGGAGCTCTTGATCCCAAAAGGGCCTCCGAGGAGGTCGTAGGTGCTTGGAAGTGAATGGGAAGATTATTCCTGCTGTACAGGGATGTGGAGAAGGCTCCAGCAATCTGTAGGGGGATAAATTCCTACATTTCCAAGCTGCTATTGAGGTTTGCAGGTTGTCAAGCCGGTAGGAAATTGATTTATTTTTTTTTTTTGTATTGGGGTTTTTCCCTTGATTTGGGATTCAGGCTGCAGAAGGAAAAATTCCCAGTTTTCCAAGCTGCTGTTGAGGTTTGCAGATTGTCAGCCCAGTAAGAAATTGATTTATTTTGATGGTTTTCTTCCTCCTTGAGTTTGGGACTCAAATCAGGCAGGAATAAAACCATTGGAATTATTTGAGGGGCCTGGTTGGGATATTTGGAAGCAGGTTTTTGTCTTGCTGTCACACAGGGGAATTTTTCTGTGTGTTTGTGACTTCCAGGCAAACAATGACATTTTAGCTTTCCTGTCTGGAATGCCAGTGACCAGGAACACCAAATACCTGGATCTGAAGAATGCGGTAAGTCCCTGGGACGTGGAATCCTCCAAACCCACCTGTGTTCCCTGGTTTCTTTTCCTCACTGGCTTCTCTTTTGCCTTTCTGCCCCTCTTTGAAATAATCCAAGAAGTTCCAAGAGAATGGAATAAAGCTTGATCTCTGGAGGCTTGATGAGATGATATTGCTGCAAGAGAGCCAGCGCTATTATCCCTGATTTATTCCTGATATTGATTCATCCCTGATTTTGGTTTATCCCTGATTTATCTCTGATTTAGATTTGTCTGATTTATCCCTGATTTAGATTTTCCCGCCAAATTTCCACCCCCTCATTTTCCCCCTGCCATTTTCCCCTTCAGCTCTCCCTCTGATTTACCTCCAATTTCTCCCTGGTGTTTCCCTGATTTTCCCCTCTGACTATCCTGCCGTGTTTAGCTCCAACCCCCGAGCCAGCTCTCTGGAATAACGGAGCTTTTATAGGATGCAACTGCAGCGCATGGCCCTAAGTTGGCTTTGTGGTCCTCTCCAGGCATCCTCCGGCCTGCTGGAAAGGGGAATATTTAGGGAGCTCGTTTCCAAATCTGCAGGAAACAGCTTCTGTGGCAGCACTCTGGGACACCCAGAGAATTCCCCAAGAAATCAGGCGGAGAAGTTTTTGGGAGGGGGTGGCTCTCGCCCGGCATCCCCACCCTGCTCTCCTCAGTCCCCGCAGCGCAGCTGGGAGAGGGGGCTGGTGCTAGGCACGTGCCTAGCTGTGGGAAAAGGGAATGGGGGGAGGGAAATTCCGAGAGATCCCAGGCTCAGGGAGTGCCGTGTCTTCCAGCAAGAGATGCAGCGGTACCGGGAGGTGTGCTACTACATGCTCTTCGCCCTGGCCGCCTACGGGTGGCCCATTTACCTCATGAGGAAGCCCACGTGTGGACTCTGCCGCCTGGCCAGATCCTGCTCGTGAGTGCCCACCCTCGGCCCTTTTCTCCTGCCTGGTTTTCCCCACGTTTTTGTTTTTCCCCCGCTTCAGTTCGATCCCCTCTGTGCTTCCTCCCTGCTGGATTTCTTCTCCGTCTTTTTCTCCTCGCGTTTTTTCCTTTCTGTCTCTCTGGGCTTCGTATTCCAAAGGCTTCCTGAATCCCTTCCAGTTCCTTGTACATAAACCAGCCTGTCCTCTGCTCCATCCTCTCTGGAGCGTGGAGCAGCCAGTGGAGAGAACTCACCTGGCACAACTCCAACTCCAAAAAGAGCTTCTTGGAGCTCAAAAATCAGGGAGTTGGCGTTTGGGTCCTGATTAAAAGACCTCCAAGATTTGCCTCGTTTGAGCTGTGCTCCCTCGGATTAATTGGATTTTTCCAGCTCAGGACTTTTTGCCCTGGTGCAAGGGTTTGCTTCCAGCTGCCAGAATTCTGTCACTGGCTTCAATATGGGGACGAGCTTTTGGCACTTCCTGGGTTATTGGGAGGAATGTGATTCCTTGGGAATACTTATATTTGTGAGGGAGAAAGAAGGAAAATCAATCCGTCCTTCTCTTTTTATTTTGGGATGGTTCTAAACCCATTTTTCTCCTATAAATAAACCTGGAGCTCGGTCAGTGTTGGCTTTTCCGTGTGGAAAACTGCGTCTCCAAGCATAGTATCCTTTGAGGAGCCATCCCACCCTAGCATCCTTGGATTCCTTGAGGACTGGCTGCATTGCAGCTCTCTCTGGTGCTCGGAAGGAAAACTGCACCCGCTCCCAGATTTTGAGGCTGTTTTGTGGTTTCATCCTTCACTCGGCGCTCGCCGCCGTTGGGATGAGGTTTGGAGGGCGCGCCTTTCCCTTTCCTCTGGGAACGCCGCTCTGAATCCAGCCCTTTTCCCTCAAAGCCGTGCTCCCCTCCCGCAGGTGTTGCTGCCTGTGCCCGTCGCGCCCGCGCTACGCTCCCGGCGTCACCATCGAGGAGGACAACTGCTGCGGCTGCAACGCCATCGCCATCCGGCGCCACTTCCTGGACGAGAACATGACCTCCGTGGACATCGTCTACACTTCCTGCCACGACGCCGTAAGGACGCTCCCAGACCCCCTTCCCAGCGGGATTGACCTGCTTCCAGCTGCAGCGGGACAGAGAAGGGAAAGGAAGCGCTTTTCTCTTCCATTTCCATCAAGAAATGCTGTCATTTGGACGCAAATCCTGTCGTGCGCTCCGCCTCCTTTTCCCGGAGGATAATCCAACGGGAATGTCTCTCCTGATCTTTTTCCAGGTTTACGAAACCCCTTTCTACGTGGCCGTGGACCACGACAAGAAGAAGGTGGTCATCAGCATCCGGGGAACTCTGTCCCCAAAAGTAAGTGGGATAGGCGGTGGCCTCCTCCCCGGTGGACATTCCAGAGAGTTGGAGCCTTTCCCGGTTTGGAATCCTGACCCAGGATTTGACTCACCTGAAGCAAGGTGACTGCTTTTCTTCCAGGACGCCCTGACGGATCTGACGGGGGACGCGGAACGCCTGCCAGTTGAGGGGCATCACGGAACGTGGCTGGGGCACAAGGTGGGGAAAACAAAGGGAAAATGATTCCAAACCGACCCAAAACCAAACCAAACCCCGTGGGTTTTTCCAGTTATTTCACTTTTTAATTATAAACCCCCGAACGGTCTTAATTACTTGAAAAAGGAGTTACAGAAAGGGCTTTGAGGTGTTAAATAATTAGTGGGAATAGTTAAAATCACTGGGAACAGTTAAAATAAGAGGGAACAGTAAAAATCACTGAGTGTGTAATTAAAAACTCCGTACAATTAGAGAATTCCAGACTCGGAAAGGCATTGTGGAGACCCACAATGAAATTCCTGGAGCCACTCAAACGACTTTTTCTTCCGACGACCTTTAAGGAATTTTCAATCAAAGCCTGAGAACGTGCTTAAAATCCTGCTGTGACGGGAACGTCCTCCAAGGATACTGGCAGGACTCGGATCCATGAAATGAGATGGATGCTCCGTGTCTGTGAGCAGCTCTGGGCTGCCTAAATCCATTTATTCCAGAGCTGACCTTTGCCCCCGTCTGGCAAAGGAACGATGCGCCGAGTTTTTGAGATGATCAGGAACTTGGCAGCTTCCAAAGCTGCGGTGCCAGGCTGGGAAGGGAAAATCCAGAGCGAAGGTTGGAAGGAACGGAACAGTCGCTGGAAGTGCTGCCTAAAGGGGGGATGAGGTGTTGCTGGAGGTGGGATATGGAGCTTGGAAGTCCTTGGGAACTCCTGCTTGTCTCATGGTGTCCTGCTGGAATCCCAAACTTCTTCCCTCTGCTTTAGGAAATGGAACCGTCGGATCCTGGGATGGTTTGAGCGGGAAGGGGCTTCAAAGATCCTGTTCCAACCCCTGCCACGGGCAGGGACGCCTTGGAGGATGGATCTTGGAGCAACCTCGGCTAGTGGAAGGTGTCCCCGTTCGTGGGACTGGATGGGCTTTTAGGTCCCTTCCAACCCGAACCATTCCAGAATCCCATGATTCCGTGAAAATCCGGGAATAGATCATCGCAGAAATTGGCTTTGCTTTTGATCTTTATATGAAAATATTCCTCCGCTGGCGACTTCCATGAAACGTTATCAGTTTATTCCCTTTGTTCCAGACAGAGCTTTTATTTGTCCTTTGTGTTGTTTCTTTTTTGGGATTGCCGCCAGGAGAGAAATATTCACTTTCTCTGGAATTATTATCAATATTAATCTGCAGACAATAATGTGCTGTTGATTCCCGAGGGAAAACTAAGGGAGATAATGGAATTTTAAATGCATTTTTAATGTCCAGGAGTCAAGTTTAATAACCAAACAAATCCAGCGTCTCACTTACACATTTAATTTGGGAACAAGGTCTTGGCTACATGGGAGCTTTCCCAGGATTTCTTTGATTTGGGGTGTTTTCCTGCTGGTTCTGTCCCACCCATCCCTGGGGGTGTCCATCAGCCATCCTGAAATTCCAAGTCTTGGTGTTTGCATGAGGTTTTTTATCGCTCCACAGCTCCTGTGTCACAATTAAAGAAATATTTATCAGGGCTCTGAGCTATTCTGGATCAAAAAATAGAGTTGGAGCTAAAGTTTAGGGATTAGAATGCCAAAAAAAAAAAAGGGATTATAACTCAAAGAAGAATCCAACTTCACTATTTTTGCAAGAAAATCCACTGATTTTATAACAAAGTTAATTTTAAAAATAATCCTGAGCCAAGGGGATGAATCCAGACTTAATTGTTGAACTCCCAGGACAAAATTAGTGAAAATAGGATGTTATGGAGCTTTGTTTCCTGGTGTTGAGCCAACCAGGTGGACAAGAAGGAGCTGCTGGAAAGTCCTGGAAGCTCAGCCACCATCCCAGGTTGGTAGAAGATCCAATAATGAGAATTTCCAACATTTTTCTCTCTTAAATAGACTCTTCTGAGGGTTTTCCCCCAAAATCTCAAATATCCCAGAGCAGTTTTGTGCCTTTGAGATGCAAAACAACTCAGAATATTTCCATTCCCTTTCCCTAAATCCTCGATCCATTTGGTTATTTACGTGTGAACTTCCAAAATTAAGCCGAAATAGTTCTATTAACTTGAAATCGGATTTATTTCCCAGAGAATTTATGGATGCCACATCCCTGGAAGTGTCCAAGACCAGGTTAGATGGGGCTTGGGGCAGCCCGGGCTGATGCAAAGTGTCCCTGTCCATGGAATTGGGTCATCCTTAAGGTCCCTTTCTACCCAAACCAGGATTCTGTGGAATTTAGGAAATTTTTCCAATGGAAAATGTAAATGGAAGTTTGCAGTCTCATTCCATAATAATTAAAATCCTTGTCTCCATTAGGATATAATTACCAAAACCACGTCCTGAAGGCTGACTAAACATCCCAGCAGTGACATCACCGTGGATTTGGGTCACGCTCCCTAAAAATAGAATCCCAAATTTGCAGCGGGAATTCAGATCGGTGACCTGCTGCTCACTTCTCGTTAGGATTGGGAATGGAGGCCCTTCTGGAAGCTGGGGAGCTGCTGGGAGATGGGATGAGACACAGCCACCGTGGTGCTTTTCGGTGGTGATTTTTGGGGCATCCCATATATCTCATTTCCATGGAGTGGGGTCTCCGCTGTCCTGCTTCCCCTCTCCAGTATCCAGACTGGGATCAAGGACATTTCGGATACTGAGGACCTGGAACATTCCCTGTTTCTTTGCTTTCTTTTCTTCACTGGCTTCTCTTACTCCTTTCTGCCCCTCTTTGAAAAAATCCAAGAAATTCCACAAGAATGGAATAAAACTTGACCTCTGGAGGCTTGATGAGGTGATATTGCTATAAGAGAGTCAGCGCTATTATCCTTGATTTATTCCTGATTCTGATTTATCCCTGATTTAGATTTTCCCTCCAAATTTCCACCCCCTCATTTTCCCCCTGCCATTTTCTCCCTCAGCTCTCCCTCCAGTTTACCTCCGGCTTCTCCCTGATATTTCCCTGATTTTCCCCTCTGATTATCCTGCCGTGTTTAACTCCAAGCCCCGATCCAGCTCTCTGGGATAACTGAGGTTTTATATATTAGTATTATTATTTATATATTTTTTCTTTGCTTTCGGAGCCGGGAATCCTTTTATATCTCCGGGATGAAGAGTGAGCCCCCAGTAACATTCCCATTGGACTTACACCATTTTAAGATAGCGATTTAAAGGAAAACAGCCAAGGAGATGATTTCCCCATTTTTTTGGAATCCAGGCTCGCTTCCCGCTGAGTTAAACTGTAGCATCACCAGGAATTTATGCAACAAACCAAATTCCAGTTGCTTGTTTATAACTGCGCTTGGAATTGGATCCACTGCATTTGGAATTATCACACAGAGGGAGGAACACTCCTCAGCCGAGAGGAGGAATGTTTAGACTCATATATGATCCTTCCCGACTTCCAGGGAATAAAAACCTTTAATAATTTGGGATGAATGTCCTTTGACAGCCAAATTCCCTTAATACTGATGGCTGGGGAAGGCAGGAACTAATTCCTAGTGCTGCCACTTTTCCCTTTGGTTATTTGCATTATTATCTCTGTTAGAATAATTCACACTTTTATTCCTAGGTTTAAATGGAAAACTCCTTCCCAGATTTACCTGGAATAGGATAATCTGGCTTTTAAAACACCAATATTTAGAAATATCCAAGTCTGTTTCTCTGTTCTGCCACAGGTCCTGGGGCCTGAAGTACCAAATCCACAGTCCTGTGTTTAAGTTAATTGGATTTGGGGTGGTTTTCCCTCTAAAAGCCCGGGAGTAGGCCCTTGGAGTGTTCCTTAACTAAGAACTGCCATTACTCCTTAAACGCCAAAACTTTGGAAATGCAGAGGGGAGTCAGTTCTCCCTCCATCCCGATCCATGCCGAGGGACATTCCAGAGCTTCCTCACCTCCTGGCTGCTGGGTGTCGAGATCCCGTTTACACCCTGCTCTGTCTTCCCGGCTCCCGCAGGGAATGGTGCTGTCTGCTGAGTACATCAAGAAGAAGTTGGAGCAGGAGATGGTGCTGTCCCAAGCTTTCGGACGGGATTTGGTGAGTACGAGTTGTCTCTGGACGGAGGATGAGATTTCCATTAAAAACTGTGTTTTAAGGGAATCTCTGTGTCCCTGAGTCTTCCTCAGCTCTTCCTTTAATTCCTGTCCCTCTGGATTTCCAGCTAGTTACTCAGTCGTGGAATGGTTTGGATTGGAAGGGACCTTAAAGCTCACCCCATTCCACCCCCTGCCATGGGCAGAGAACATTCCACAAAATCAGGTTGTTCCGAGCCCCATCCGGACTTCCCACAAGGCTTTTTTATTTCGGAAGCACCAGTACAGCAGAGCTCCTGATTATTTTCCTTTTCCTGAGGCAGGAAGTCCCACGTGGTGGCAGTGAAGGACAGGGAGCATTAAAACCAAACCAGCAGGAACTAAAATCCCATCTTTATGGAGATTTTCTTCAGAATGCCGTGCTGACTGTCCCTGTGGGCATATTCCTGGTGGCAGGGAGATGTCACAGGACTCAAGGGAGACGTTGGGAAGCAGCTTCCTTCGGTTTATGTGTTGGGAATAGTTGCTGAAGTGCTGCCTTGGGATATTTGGTGGATGGAGGGAGAGACAAACCAGCATCCAGCTTTTCGGGATGGAGCTTCATTCCTTGCTGCCTAGAAAGGGAAAATGGAGGTTGTTCCTGTTACTCCAGAGGAGTTTTTCCTGGCTTTAGGTCCGTAAGTGCCATCCCAGGTCCCACCAGCCCAGGACCTTGTTTCTCACAGTTGCCAAGGACAGACTTTTCCAGGGAAAAGTATCCAGTGAGGTGTAGAGACACTTCCTGTGTGGGCTTGGATGTTACCAGGAGGGGGCCAAAGGCTCCCATCAAATCCTAAATAATTCAAACACCTGGTGTGCATTTCCTTTTTCTTCCCACCTTTTTTCTTTCAGGGAAGTCCCAGTAGGCCAAATGTAGAATTCCAGAAGTGAATGAATTCCAGCCTCCATCGAAGCCCTGGCACGGGTTTCCCAGAAAAGTTGCGTCTGCCCCATGCCTGAAACTGTTCCATGACAGGTTGGATGGGGCTTGGAGCAACCTGGGCTAGTGGAAGGTGTCCCTGCCCCATGTCCTTTCCAACCTATACCATTCCAGGATTCCACGATGATTCCATGATCCAGAACAAGCAAGGAGCCGTTCAGCTGGAATCTGGAGTGCTCACGTATAGAAACAGCCTCCAAAACTGGGGAAAGGGAGAGACTGGGGAGACGAATTCAATTTCATTTCCAACCTGACCTCCATTCCTTGTTTCCACGTTTTTCAGGGAAGAGGAACGAAACACTACGGCCTGATCGTGGTTGGGCATTCCCTTGGAGCTGGCACAGCTGCCATCCTGTCCTTCCTGCTGCGTCCCCAGTATCCATCCCTGAAGTGCTTTGCCTATTCCCCCCCAGGTGGGCTGCTCAGGTAGGTGTTGGGATGCACCTGGGATACACTGGCTCCTGCTTCTGAGGCTCTAGGGAGCAGTGACATGGACAGGCAGCCTGGAGCAGCCGAGTGTTTCCTCTGGGATATAGTTTGGAATTCAGGTTAGGATGGCAGATGGCCGCTTTCCCAAATACTCTGGTTTATAACTCGGTTATCCATGGCTCTGATTTTACTGGAAAAGTGCAATTTCCTTACTCTCTGCTCACTCCCAGTTTCCCCATCTCCCAGAAGAGATGGAAATAAGGGAGATACTTGGCCAAATGTGGGTGTCTGCAGCAGCTGATCCAGTTGTTCGGACTCCTTTTCCAAAGAAATTGGAATTAGGATGTGATTTCCGTCATTCCAAGGCCTAAAACTGGTCAGAGAGATCGTGTTGGTTTCTCTCCCTTTGCCATGGGGCAAAACCAGGGAGAGATTAATCCTGAATTCCTCCCATTATTAATGGGAACAGACCTTCTGGTCATGTCATTCCCAAACAAAACTTCCCACTGGATTGTTGGGAAGTGAGGGAAGGTCTTCCTAGCCCTGACAGACACCACAGGGATCCTTGGAATCAGCTATGGGCCATGAGAAGCTTCTTGTGGTAGTTCCTGCATCACATTCCAGGAGCAGCCAAGGGTTTTAAACCATCCTGCTGCTGGATCTGGATGCTGGCATTCCTTGTAGTATTCCCAGATCTTCTGCAGCCACAGAGCTGCAGAGGAGGACATTTCAGGATATTTTGTACAGCCTTCTGCTCCAAACTTTCGCTTCTGGATCCCTCGGTAGCTCCTGACTTGTCGTGCCCAGGATCATCCCTAGGTCAGTGAGGCAGCCTCTGCCCTGTAACTGGTTGGGAATACCTCCAGGAAACTCAGAGTGGGAATCTTGATCCATTCCCTCTTGTCTTGGAATTCAGGTTGCTGCAGAAATTTGCCATCTGGAGTCTCCCAGATCTTGGGGCGTTTCATCCTACGTTGTAGCCTCGGGTGCACAGGATACCTTCTTCCTTGGCTGTCCCAGCATTCCCGAGCTATTGGGAAATGATTATGAGGCACTGAGTTCAAGCATTTCCTTTCCCAGCTCTATCCAGAGCCATGTCCAGGGGATTGGGTGGGCTGTGGGATGTGGAGATCAGGCTCTTCTTCCGCAAGGTGCAAATCCCCAAAGCCTGGAGCAGCTTGGACTGGGGTTTGTGCCCCTGGTTTCCCTGCCACCAAAACAGAAACGAAACACTGTTTGCTTCTTCTTGCTCCTGTGTCTCTTCCAGTGAGGATGCCATGGAGTATTCCAAGGAGTTTGTGACCGCGGTGGTGCTTGGCAAAGATCTGGTGCCCAGGCAAGTGGAGAAGTGTCTGAATTCCTTGATGAATCTCTGTTGTTTTGTCCCAAATCATCTGTTTCCTGTCAGAAACACTTGGATCATCTCTGTCTCCAGCTTCCTCGTTTTCCTCTCCTTGTATCGTTCCCTGTTTATCTTCCTGGTTCCCTGTGTTTCTCCTGGACACCTCTGTTGGGGTTTTTATAGGCAAATCCCTCCTGTGTGAAGGAAAAGCAGGAATGTCCCACTTCTGGAGTCCCTCCTGGTGGTACCTGGAATATCAGTGCCACCTTCCTCATTTCCTGTGTTATCTTGGCCCTCTCTTGGATGTGCTGCCGCCTCATTTGGACCAGTTTGTCCCAAAATCCCTGTTCCATGTCACCTCATCTCCGAACCAGCTCATTCCTCGTGCCTTGGAATTCCTCACTTTCCTCATTTCCTGGGATACGTTCTGCTGAGTAGGGGTTTGGAGCAGGAGCCTGGGATTTACCTGGATGCCACGATCCTGTCCATCCTGTCATCTGCTCAGTGGTGTCATTCAGCTCCAGGACAATTTTCCAAATCACCTGTTCCATGCCATCCTCTGTCGTCACCTCCTTCCTTCCCTGTTCAACGATCTGATCCTGGTCGTTGTCCCGGTAATTCCCTGGGGCCTCTGGCTCCTGCTCCTGGGTGATGCCACAGCCCACCTCTGAATCCATCTGCTCCGTGTCGTATCCTTGTAGTGTCCTTTTAAACACAATTCCTTGTTTTTCTGTGCTCTGTATCCTTCTTGTCCTGTTCCCTGCCCAGGTGCTGTGAACATGTTTCCCCCTTTTCCATAATCCATAATTTTCTTCTTTTTCCAGACTCACTTCTTCTTCTCCAGAATCACACCTTCATCTCTTCCAGAATCATGTCTTCCTCTTTTCCATAATCACATCTTCTTTTTTCAGAGTCACATCTTCCTCTTTTCCGTGATCACATCTTCCTCTCTTCCAGGATCGGGCTCTCTCAGCTGGAGGGATTTCGCCGGCAGCTTCTGGATGTTCTCCAAAGAAGCACCAAACCAAAGGTAAGAGGGAAGAACCAACGCCTGAGGATGTCTCTGAGCAGGGATGGGGAATTTTGGTGGCAGGAAGAGCGGGTTTCCTCCAGGTCTCCTCAGGATCATTATTTAGGGAACCAGAGGAATGATGGAAAGGGCTGGAGAGCTCAGTGGGGTCATTCTGGCTCACCTGCTGAAGCTTCACCATCGCAGATCCCAAATAACCGAGCAGGGAATTTTCTGTCCGAGCCTCTTTTAAAGTCTGTATTCCAACTGTGGCTTTTCCTGGCCAGCAAAAACTGGGAACGGGCTGGAAGTACAGCAGCTGCTGTGCTTGTAGGAACGTCGGGGTGATGCTGTTCTGGGATAAGAGGTCTGCTCATGCCTTGGAGATAGGAAATGTGGGAAGTTGTTCCTCCCCAGTCTTTACCGTTGCACCAAGATGGAAAAAAACATAAAATATGAAGATTTTTAGGGATAATACATGATGGAATTTACCTGGAGGGAGTATAAAATTGGGAAAGGAAAACCAACTTTCAGAAACACTTGGATCGTCTCTGTCTCCAGCTTCCCTGTTTTCCTGTCCTTGTATTGTTCCTTATTTATTCCCAGTGTCACCGTGTTTTACCTGGACACCTCTGTTGGTGTTTCACACATCTTCCTTAGGGAAGTCTCTTCTGTGTGGAAAAAAAACAGGGAATGCCCTGCATCTGGAATTCTTTAAACCTCTCAAGTCTTACGAGGCAATTTTGCTTTTAATTGCTTTTCTCTCCTCAAATCCTCCTTCCCCCCTCTCTCTCTGTGGGAGCAGTGGCGGATCATCGTGGGGGCCACCAAGTGCATTCCCAAATCCGAGCTTCCCGAGGAGCCGGAGGAGAACTCGGTGACGAGCAACCGGCTCTGGACGCATCCCAGCGACCTGACCATCGCCCTGAGCGCCAGCACGCCCCTGTACCCGCCCGGCCGCATCATCCACGTGGTGCACAACCACCCTGCTGAGCAGTGCTGGTGAGTCCTGCCCTTCCCGCTGCGATTCCTGCTGGAAAACTCTCCCTGACTCAAGGAGAAGGGCATTTTCTTCCCTGCTGTCTCATGGGGGTAGCGGTTGTGTCTGTGCTGGCGGAGTTATGGAATGGTTTGGGTTGGAAGGGACTGTGGAGATCCCCCACGGGCAGGGATGCCTTCCACCAGACCAGGTTCCTCCGAGGCCAGTCCAGTCTGGATTTGAGGACTTCCAGGGATGGGGCAGCCGCAGCTTCTCTTGGAAATCCATCCCAATTTTCCAGTCTCACCACCCTCACAGGGAAGAGTTTCTCCCAATATCTAATCTAAACCAGCACATGGAATCCTGGCTGGGAGGGTTGGGAGGGACTTAAGGATCATCCAGTTCCAGCCCCTGCCACGGGCAGGGACATCTTCCACTATCCCAGGTTGCTCCAAGTTCCGTCCAGCCTGGGCTGGAACACGTCCAGGGATCCAGGTCCCGCCTGGCCTGGTACACTTCCAGGGATCCAGGGGCAGCCACAGCGTCTCTGGGCACCCTGTGCCAGGGCCTTGCCACCCTCACGGGGAAGAATTTTTGCCCAATATCCCATCTAAACCCACCCTCTTTCATCTTAAAGCTACTCTCCCTTTTCCCACAATTCCAGGCCCTTGTCCAAAGTCCTTCTCCTCTTTAGATGATGATTAGCCCGTGGATAATCACGTCCCTGTTGGAAAATGCAGAATTTTGGAGCAATATGTGTTTTAACAGCTCCCTCTTCTGTTCTTCCTCTTTTTCTCCCTCTGCATCCTGCTGTTTTCCCATTGCAAATCACCGCCCTGCTCTTCCATCCCGTTTTCCCTGTTGTCCGGACTCCTTTTCCAGCTGCTGTGAGCAGGAGGATCCCACCTACTTTGCCATCTGGGGGGACAACAAGGCCTTCAACGAGGTGATCATCTCCCCAGCCATGCTGCACGAACACCTCCCCTACGTGGTCATGGAAGGGCTCAACAAGGTAAGGCAGGGAGCTGGCATCCCAAAAAACACCGGGACAGGCCGGCCTCGCCCTGGAATGCTGCTGGTTAAATACAGCAGGCTGCTTATTTTGGAGAAGAGGAGGAAAGGGGATTGCTCCCTGTCACAGGGTGTTGAAGTGGAGTGTGGTGAGGTCTGGGATTCCCAAAATCCCAGATGCTCCTGTTTCCAAATTTAACGCCAGAATAACGTGAGGTTGGGAGGTGATGGTTCATTCCAGGAGCTGCCATTAAACTGGAGCCCAGGTGACATCCGCGGAAACGTCAGGATTTATCCGTCTGATCCTTTATCTCCCTGTGCTTCCGGAAGGCTCTGGGAAGAAAGAGGCCAATCCAGCTGTTTGAAAGCCTCCAGTAAATCCCTGGTGTTCCTCTGCTTTCCTCGGACAGGTCTTGGAGAACTACAACAAGGGGAAAACGGCTCTGCTTTCCGCAGCCAAAGTGATGGTGAGTCCTACGGAAGTGGATCTCACCCCGGAGCTGATATTCCAGAGCCAGCCCTTGCCCAGCTGCCCCTCCGTGCAGATCGGAACTGGAGCCATCCCGGCGGACAGAAGGAACAGCAGTACCAAGTAAGGAGAGATTTTTCATGGAATATTGGCTCCAGGTGTGGGTTCTCTTCCTCTCGGAGCGTTGCGATCCAAGTTTGTGGGAAAGACAGATCCATGGGCTGCCTTTGCGGGAGTTTAAAGCTTCAGGGTGTCTTGTGGAATGTGGAGGGAAAAAAATCCCTTGTGTTGCTTAGGAATCTGCAGCAAGGTCAGGAAAAGGTATGGGAGAAACTTCCTTTTCTCCTTATCCAGACAGATGGGGTTTTCCCAGGTTAAAACTTGGAGCCAGATTTGGTTTGGATTGGAAGGGATGAAGGATCACTCAGTTCCAGCCCCTGCCGTGGGCAGGGACACCTTCCAGCAGCCCAGGGTTGCTCCAAACCCCATCCAGCCTGGAACGCTGTCAGGGATAGTCCACAGCCTCTCTGGGCAGGAGAGAAGGATTTATGGAGCCAGGAAAAAGGGAGAGGGGCAAGAACTGGAGTTTGCAGAGGGAGAATCCATTTGTGATATTTTCAGCTGGGAGGATGGAGTGAGAAGAGATTGCCTGGAGTTGTGGATGCCTCCGGTTGCAGAAGCTGTGTGAGGAGCTCTCGGATCCTCTGGCCGTTCCGGAATTCTGCAGCCTCACGTTCTCCGTTTCCCATTGCAGGAGCAAATCCCATTCGGAAATCAGCCTGGAGGGATTCTACGAGACGAAGCCGCTTTCTCCTGTGCAGAAGGACCCCGTGGAGCTGCTGCTCCTGGACACTAAGGAACGTCTCTCCGTGGAGCTCCAGGACCGCCGCGCCCCTCTGGCCACCATGGAGAGCCTCTCGGACAACGAATCCATCTACAGCTTCGATTCCCGGCGCTCCTCCGGTTTCCGGAGCATCCGGGGCTCCCCCAGCCTCCATGCGGTCATGGAGAAGGATGAGACGCACTGCTTTTATATAGACCCCGTTATCCCCGAGGAAAACCCTTCCCTCAGCTCCCGGACAGAGCTGCTGGCTGCCGACAGCCTCTCCAAGCATTCCCAGGAGACGCAGCCCCCGGAAAACGTCCTCAACAGCGGCGGCACCACTCCCCAGCGCCGCTGCAGCGCCGAGGGCACCGGGAGCGACGGGGAGCGCGCGTCCTCGTCCCCTCGGGAAGAGCCGGCGCTCCACAACGGCCGCCTGGCCGACGTTCCCAGCCCCCAGGTGCTGGAATTCGCCGAGTTCATCGACAGCCTTTTCAACCTGGACAGCAAAAGCAGCTCCTTCCAGGACATTTACTGCATGATGGTGTCGGACAGCTCCAGCGACTTTGCGGAGATTCCCAAATCCGTCAGCGACCAGGAGATCCTGCTGAGGGCGCAGTACGAGCCCAACTTAGTCCCAAAGCCCCCGAGGTTGTTTGCGGGCTCGACGGATCCTTCGTCGGGAATCTCCGTGTCGCCCTCTTTCCCCCTTAGTTCATCCGGAGAACTCATGGATATCACTCCCACGGGTGTGAGCAGCCAGGAGTGCCTGGCCACGGACAAAATCCGGACTTCCACCCCCTCCGGACACGTAACCAGCCCTGCCAAGCAGGACGACCTCATGATTTCGGCCCTTTAGTGCAGGGGAAAGGGGCGGAGTGATCCCAGTGGGATAATCCATGGAGGAGGCCGTCATCGGGCAGTTGGGATCAGAGGAGACAGCTGGAAAAGTCCTTTCTGGGGTGCCACAGCGGTGGTGTCTGGAGCATGGATTGTGCTGGAATCCCGTGCTTGGAGCTGGGAGAAGCTTTGCCCCACGGGGCCTGAGAGGGTCTGAGGCACTAAAGTTCCCTACCTCAGCCTGTCTCATTCCAGAGGCAGATTCCTTGCCCCGGGGCGCCTGCTGAGTTTGGGAGTGAGATACCTGGATAGATGGAAGCAGGAGGGGGCCGGGCCGGGTGCCTCCCCTCGGGACCGAGCCGGTGGTGTGGGAAATGAGCGGATTGAGACTTCGGGCCCTGTTGCACTACCACGGATCCGGCCCAAGATCCAATTCGGCACGCTCCCATGGGGATTGCTTTTGTAGGACACTCCTGTTTTAAAGCCATCGGGGCTGTATTCTCCCCAAAATCCAGTCCCCCCTTCCCAGCCAGGTGCAGCAGGAATGGGACTGGCACCATGGTTTCTCTCCCCTGAGCACTCCTGAGAGGGAAGGACGCTGTTCCCAAGAGCCCAATCCATCTTTGCCACGTCCCTCCTTTGGCAGAAAGTTCTCCTGGATCTCATCCTCCTCGGTTCCCTGGACCCTTCCGAGCTGGCGACGTTCCCGCGGGACTGCCAGGATTCACCTCGGAGCTGCATGGATGTGGATGGATCAACTGCAAAACGCACCCAGAGTTATTTTCCAGGCCCCTGTGGAGTCTGGGAGTCTCTCCTGGATCCCCGGGGGTCCTCACACCACCCACATGCGGCATCCACGGATCAGTGCCAGCTTCTGTCGTTGGGAATTCAGGGAAAAGATGGACTTTTTTCCCAGTGTTGCAATCTCTTGTGTGTTTACAGAGCTGCTAAGCTGGTGGGAAGGTATTTATTAAGGAAACAGAGAGGCTCTCCTGAAGGAAAATCCATGCTCGTCCTCTCCTTCCCATGCTGTTCCCTCTGGGAACTGAGGGAAGAGAGGATGGGCAGGCAGGATTCCAAGCCCCCTGCTTCCCGAGTGGCTCGGATTCGAGGAGAGCTGCCTGCCTCCTCTCCCACCCTCCCTCCACCTGCACAATTCCGTGTAGGAAAGCTTGAGCGAGTTGTTAGGAAAACTACCTGAGCCTCCGGGCCCGGAGGAGCCTGCTCCGCCTCCACAGGCAGGTTTTCCAATGATGGGAGCAGGAGGAAAACTACCTATCCTAGGAAACGAAACGTTCTCGGGACCTGGAAAAGGCCTTGAATTGCCACAACTCCCCCTCAAAGCTCAGCAGTCACCGATGGCTCTCCCTGGAAAAGAAATTCCTGGTTTAACTTCCTTAGAATCCTGTGGTTGCTCCCTTTCCCTCTCCTGACTGGCGCTGTTTCCGTCGTGGGAGGACGCCGCGCTTCCCAGGAGCTCAGCTCCTTGGCGAATCCCGGGGCTCCCGTTCTCCGTGTGGGCTCCGGAAGCCCCGGGATGGGTCAGGGCTGTGCTGTCCTGGGAGCCAGCGGGATCCGATGCCATCGAGGAGCACTTTGTAACCAGAGTGCACCGATGTCAGTAACCCCGGGTGCGCGGAATTCCGCTGGATTCTGGGTCCGAGTGCTGATATCCCGCTCCGTCCAGCGTGGGACGCTCCAGCCCCTGCTCCTTACCCGTTCCAGAGCCTTCAGAAGCGCTTCAAGCGGGCAGGAAAACATTATCCCTGTGGTTTAAGGTTCCAAAGGTGACCTTTCCCTGGGTGGGGAATCAGAGGGAGAGGAAGCCCCTCTGGATTCAGAGGGATTTGGAGAAGGAAAAATCCTTTTTTTCTGAGCAACCAGAAGTTCCCTCTGTTTTTGTAGGTCCTTAAAAGAGGAGCAGGGAGCAGGTGGCTCGGGAGCTCAGCACAGGGTAAGGAGGAATTCCTGCGCTCAGGAAACACTAGCGAGGTGATTTTTCAGGAATACGCACAAAAATCTAGGAAGGTTTGAGGGGAAAAGGGGAGATGAGGGGCAAGGAGGCCGGGGCTAGCAGGCTAGCTCCCCTCCTGGCCCAGGAGTCGGGATAAGGAGCTCATTCCTGCCCTTATTCCCGGCAGGAATTAACCCTTAGCACTAAGGCAGAGCTTGGGATCTGCAAAGCACTTTAAAACACTAAGGAAAAGGATCATCTCCGTCCCTGGGAGTGACATGGATACCTGGGATTAGATGGAACTACTGGTGGGAGGTGCCTCCAGGTGAGGAAAAGTGAGATACTCTCCCTCCCAAAATGATTCCAGTGGGAACCTGCTGATGTTCCGTGGCTCAAACGTTGCACTAGAAAGTCCCTTCCCCGACGTTCCTCCGCCGTGTCCTGGAAGGCTCAATCCTTGGGTGACTGTTTCCTTCTCTGTGCCACTGGAACTGTATCCCCCGGGAATGGCCTTCCCTTGCCCTGACAGGAAGCAGCCTGGAATGCTGCGGGGTTTTTGCTCTGTGGTTACTGGACTTTGGAAAAGCCTGGAAATACCTAATTCCCGGGAGCTGGGCTTGCCACAGGTCAAGGAGTAAAGGCACAAAAGAGCCCCTCGAAGGTTCTCATTGTAGCCCCCCACGGATAATTCCTGGGTTTTGTTGACAAACAGATCTGATCCCGGTTCTCCCAAATGAAATCCACGTTCTTGGAATTGTTTCTGCTTTAAATGTCTCCGTGTCTTGATCCCCAGCATTCCACGTCTCCATTCCCATCACTCCTTTGCTGTCTGGGCGTTTGGAAAGGCTGATCTCCCATTTCCTCCTGGAAGAGCACACCTGGAATGCTGAAATAAACGCTCAAGCTGTGGCTACCTCCTCCATCTGTACTGTACACACTTCCTGCTTTCTCTTCCCGCTCTGTCTTTGGGAATACGAAGCATCTCCAGTTTTCCGAATCTCTTGGCTTCTGCTCCTTCCTCTTCAGCTTTGTGCCTTCCGATCTTCGGATATTCCCATGGTATTCCAACGGGATGTTCCACCCTGTGCAGAGGCAGTTCTGGAAGTGCCTGACACTTCAGATCCCAGACCAGCCAACAGGTCACCCATTCCATGCCTCATCCTTAAAATCCGTCTGATCCTTCCTCCTTGGACTGAGTGACCTCTAAAGGTCCTTTCCAGCACAAACTATTCCAAGAGTTTCTCGGCAGAGGAATGGAGCCGAGGCTCTTCTGCACCAGTAAATTGATTTTATTGTTGCTTTCCTTGGAGCAGTGCCAAAAATTTGGGAAGGATCCTGCAGTGCTGAGGATATACCAGCCCTTTTTCCGATATTTATCATTCTTCCTTCTCCTTCAGGACTGCCTTCTCCATTTGGAATATTCATTTCCTCCTAAAACTTCCTTCTTTTCTTTGCTCCCTGTTCCTCTCACCCATTTCAGGAGCCACCTCATCCCTCTCTTCTCTCAGGATGCTGGTGGCTCATTCCACATCCTTGGTAGCATGTGGGAAACATGGGAAAACTATTCCAAAGCAGTTAAATGGGATTCTTGGAAGTTTTTAGGAACTTTTTTCCAAAGCAAATGGGTTTTGTAGGAGGTATTTTGCTCTCTGCAGAGGGCTGGGATGGCACAGATGGTGGGGAGCGTGGATACAGAATTCCAGTGATTCCCAGTTCTGTTCTTTTAGAGTGTTAGGTTCCAGGAACAGTTGATGGTCCCAAGCAGGATTTAAGTGGGAAATCTGTTTCCAAGGGCACATAAGAAGGAGCAAAAGCTCCAAGTGTGGGGATCCAGGATCAGTATCTAACGCGTTCTCCATGCGCTTTGATGTTTTCCAAGCTTTTGCTGCTCTCTTCCTGCAGGCAGATAATATTATTTCCATGGAATCGCCCACACAGCTTTCATTTACAATTTGGGATGTAGGAATAATCAGGATTACCCCTGGCAGTGGGAATTAGGTGGGATTAATTGTTGCTGGAGTGGGTGTGTTTGGGTTTGTGTTTGGAGGCTGTGTCCAAGAACCTCCGTTGAATTTCCGTGGGCAGCAGAGCCCTTCTGTGTTCGCCTTGGGAATTGCTGGGCTGGAGCTCCCCTCGATGCTGGCTTTATCCTTATCCGTTCTGGGATATTCTTCCCTTGGCAGCAGGACGTTCTGGCTTTGCAGGACGGGAGCAGGAATAATTAATTCCCATGGGTTATGGGATGGCGGCTGTAACTGCAGCCTTTGAGGAACATCCAAATGCTGCCGAGGAAGGTGTGGCCTCCCCATTCCTGGAAATACTCCAGGCCAGGTTGGACAAGGCTTGGGCTAGGGAAAGATGTCCCTGCCCGTGGCAGCAGGTGGGAGCTTCCAAACGATTCCGGAATTCCGTGCTTCCCTGCTTGCGCTGTTACGGTGCTGCAGAAGAGGGAAGGTCGGAATTCCAGCAGCACCTCTGCATGGATCGCTTTGCTGAGAAATTCCTCTGAAGGAAGCAGCTGGAAAGCACTGCCTGGAATTGGGCTCGTTGCTTTGTTCCCAGAGCCTGTGCGCTGCTGATTTTTGGGAAGAGCCGCTGGATTTCGAGCAGAGCCTCATTTCTTGTGCCAAAGCTCCCTCTCATGGCTCCTGCGTGGAGGAAGCAATGCTCCGTGGATCCTGCTGGAGGCAAACGCTGCCCATCCTTGGCAGCTGTGGGAACAAGGAGAGGAGGGAATATTGCAGCTGGAAGCTGGGATTCAGTCTGGGAGTCCTTTGCTCTCCAGTCAGATCCCTAGCGGAGTTCCGGATCGAGAGAGGGATGGGAAAGGGGCTGGATCAGCAGCCATTGATGTCCTTCCCCTTCTTCCAGCTTTAAGGAGCTGTTCAAGGGCTGGAAATTCCAAACATCCAAGGGTTAGGGCAATTCCTTGTTTTGTCGTAGGGAATCATCATCAGCCTCTGAGCGCTTTGCTGTCTCCATTCCCATTGTTTTTTCCATTTTTTTTATTTTGAGTTCATACCTGTTGTGCCTTTGTTCTCCCTGGCTTCAGGTCCCAGATTTCTGGGATCAGACATCTCCCACCTTCCTTTTCCACTTCTCTGGGAGTACGGAAGTGTGGCCCAGGCCTGGTCGGAGCTGCCCCTGCTCCTGAACTCTCCCGTTCCGCCTCAGCCAGGACTTCCCACATCTTCCCGCTTTTCCCTGCTGCCTGAGGTCGTATCCAAGTGCCAAAAGCAAATCCCGACCTGAGGCAGGCGATTTCCTCCAACCCACACCATGTTTCTCCCTGGCTCTGGAGCAGCCCCCTTCCAAAGCTAAGCTCCCTGGGAATTTTTCCTGCTTTCCTTGTTGTGTCCAGTCCTTCTGATGTCGCCATGCTCTGTGTGTCCCGACTTTCCCACCTTCCCAGGACACCCGTGGGCCGAAGGGAACCTCTCCCTTGTCTCCACCTCTTGATTCCTGAAAATCCTTGCAGCACAGGAACAAGCCTTGACGTTGGTTTTTCTTGGGATTCCGCTTCCCTGCTTCCCGTTCCCGGGCTTTGTGCGGTTCTGATGGCTCAGAGTCGGAAGTTCCAGGCGGGGGGGGGCACAGGCCTGTCCTGCTGGGATATCCAATTTTGGGAAGTTCATGTGCACAGGGATCCCGGCAGGGGGTTTTTCCTGGGACACTGCCACACTCTTTGGGTCCCAAGTCCTTTCCCGGGATGTCCCCGGCGCTTGGTGGTAGCAAAGCGGCCTCACCTGCAGCTCCAATTTCCCACCTTTCCCTCCACAAGCCCAGGGAATACTCTCGAGCTCCTGTCCTGGCGCTAAACAGAATTCCTAGTGGCACGGGGAATTCGGGGATGGGCTGTGCCTCCCTGTCTGGAATGTTGTGCCCTGTGAGCCTCTTTCCTTTGGCTCTGCCTCTCTGGAAAAGCCCTTCCTGCCTGTCACCTGTGTCCCGTCCCGTGCTGGGGCAGCTCGGAGCAGGATACCTCCGGATTCATTTTCTGCTGGATCCTAATTGCCTCCTTAGAGCTGAAGCCTTTGGCGTTTTTGGGAGAACCGGCCCTTCCAGGGAGCTCTGAGCTGCTCCCGCTGCTTCCGGCAGGCCTTGGAGCACTTAGATATGCAATGGGGGGGGGAACAGCCCAGCATCCGGCGTCCCCACGCTCATCCCGGGAATGCTGCCCTCTGAATCCCTGCTCCGAGCTGCCCCAGCATGAAGATTCCAAGGAAACTCAAGCGCTCCTCATGTGCCCTTCATTCTCCACGTGACCTTTTTTTGTACCTCTGTATGAAAGATCTCAACTAATCCCACTGTAAAGAAAGATCCGGATGAATTATAACCCAATTCCAGAAACATGGATGTATATAAATTTTCTGTATATTCTATGGCACTCTGTATAAAATGGATGTTGGAAGCATGGCTGGAGTACGTGACTGTTCCCAAGGATGTCCTGGACACGGATGGTTGGGATTTGCCTGAGGTTTCTGCCTCAAAGGGTGGTGAGCGAGCTGGAGAGGTGGGAAGGACACCAGGAATTTGGTGTGTGCCTCTCGGGAAGGATCCAGGGGATCACTGGGGGTTGGTTGTTTCCTCTCCAGCTCTCTCTGCCCTGGATCTTGGCCTTTGGAGCAGGAAAACACTTGGGGGAACATCCAGAGGTTGGGGATTTGCCATCCCACTGCCAGGCTGGAGCAAGCTGGAAGTTGTCCTGGAAGCAGTGGGAAGTAGTCCCTGCCCATGGCTGAATCTTTCAGGTCCCTTCCCACCCAAACCATTCCAGGATTCCATGATCCCTGTCCCTCGAGATGAATTCTAAGAATCTCTCCTTCAGCGGAGAAGGAAGTTAAAGAAGGAGCTGGATGCTTTGAGTTATTCCAAGTTAAATTCAACCTGTCCTATAAAAAGAAGGATTTTAGTGCAAACAAGGAATTTTTTGGGAGTGGATGGGAATCGCAGGGGTAGAAGAGGAGCATGAGTGCTCTCAGTCAACAGTATATCCCTAATATTCAATATATTGGATATTCCAGCCTGAATAGTGTGGAGATCTCCCCTTTGGATGAATATCAAGGTGCCGGGATCCTTCTGTGAGCTGGGTGAGTCCAAACTGGGAATTTCCCAGTGTCCCACAGGACACGGCTCTGAAGCTGTGAAAGAGGATGTCACTGCCTGAGAGCTGTTCCCAGCTGAAGCATTCCACACAGCTCATATTCTGGAAAAGGGAAAAGCTGAATTCATGGCTTACAGGGTCAGGGAATAAGGGCAGGAGGAGTCCTGGATCTCACGGACCAGCCAGGAGAAATCCAGGGAGAAAAGGAGCGCCTGGACGCGTGTAATCCTGTTAATGGCTGCACGGAATTGTTTTTATGGTTGCTCCTGAAGGGACTATCAGGGAATTAAGAGCTCAAAGGTGGCTGAACTACTGAGTTCCTATAAAAATGCCTATAAAAAGTGCTGGAATGTTGAAGTGCCTGATGTTTCGGGTTGGTTTTGTGGGATTTTTTTTCCCTTACCCGGAGCTGTATCAGCCTCATAAAAGGATATTGGCTCTTCTGGAAACCCTTCCTCTCCTGGGGAAGGAAAGCATCCAGCTCTGGCTGCTATCCTTGGATAAACACGGAATAATCCGTGTTTAGGAGAGGCTGCTTTAATTCCGTTTTTAAGGATGAAAATATATGGATGTGGACGCAGCAGGAATGGGGGATGCTGCTATAAAACCTATTAAAAGCCTTAGTTAGGGATGTAGTCGTGTTTTCCAAGGAGATTCTCTGGCTGCTGGGTGTGTTGGTGGCCTTAGGAAAAAAATTCCAGCTTATTGAGAAAAGTTGTTTCCAATCCGTTGACAAAAAAATCCGGAACTACGGAAAAAACACCAAATTTTCCAACAATTTTTGAAGCATTCCCCAGCAAGCAAAGAAAATGAGGGAAAATAACGGGAATATTTAATTAATTAAAGCTGGGATCTAATTGTTAATTAATTCAATGGAAACCAGCATGGCACTAATAGTTCCTCAGGGTTTTTCCAAGGATTCCAGGTTGTATTTCCATTGGAAAAGAGGGAAAGGAAACGCTGATCTGGGGTTTGATGGTCCAGATGTAATTCCTGGCCTCCTCCAGCAGCATTTGCGTTTCCCCACCTCCTCAGCAATGTCTCCTTGGATTTTCCAGCAATCTGTACTCATCCTTCCCACCGCAGAACTTCCTTCCAAAACACATCCCGCCCCTGTGGCCGTGTTCGTCCTGGCGGAGTGGGCAGGAGTTTTCCGTGCAGCCTGGATGTCCGCGCTGGGAGCCGGGTGGGTGGCGCTTCCCCGCTCCAGGGCTGGGCTGGCTCTTCGCACTTCCAGCTCCTGGGGTCTCCCAGGATGCTGAGGTCTCCCGGGATAATGAGGTCTCCCGGGATGCGTGTTCCTCCCTGAGCGCGGTCCTTCGTTCCTTTGTAAATCGATGGAGGTGTTCTCTCCGTCTCGGGAACGAACCCTTTGGAGTTACTGGATAACCAGGAAGGGATTGATCCGTGCGGGCCTCCTGCCAGGAGGAGATAACGGAGGGAGCTCGGCTTCCGCCTCCGACGGGGTTGGAGCTTCCCTGGGGGTTGGAAAGGATTTCCCAGAGAAGCTGTGGCTGCCCCATCCCTGGAAGTGTCAAGTCCAGGTTGGACAAAGCTTGGAGCAACCTGGGATAGTGGGAGGTGTCCCTGCCCGTGGCAGCAGATGGAATGGGATGAGCTTTGAGGTCCTTTCCCACCCACACCATCTGGGATTTGGGGAATTTGCGCCTGGATTGGGGAGGTTTGTGGGTAGGAGATTCCAAGTGTTCCAACGTCTCCAACAGTGACACAGCAGCTTCTTTGGGACCTGGTTCCACCACGAGAAATAGGTCTCAATATCCATTGGGTATTCCTGGATCCATGATTTCTGCTCGGCTGAGCCTCACACGCGCTGGATCGATGATTCCGGCGCCCTTCCAGAGACTGTGAGGTGTCCATGCTCAGAGCTGGTGGAAAAAGACTAAAAATAGACTCCAAATCCTTCCAGTTGTGCCTGGGAATCCAGGCTGGAGGTTGGGATGGGGGGAGGGATGGGGGGAGGGAGGGGGAAATTCCTGAATTATTATTTTGTTGGAAACTGGACTTTGAAATTCAGCGCCGAAGGGAGCCCCGGCCGCACCTTCCGTGAGTAATATCCCGAGTCATGTCCTTCCAGCCCTTCCTGGCTCGTGCTCCTGGTGAGCCACGTGGGATACGGAGAGCAGGGTTTGCAGGGAGCATGGCCCGGAGGGGATTGGGAAGTGGGAGAAATGTGGGAAATGCGGAGGGCAGAAGAAAGGAAAACCAGTGAGTGACCGGGTTCAGATCTGCCGGAACTGCCTCCATACAGATCGAAGCAATGCCCTTAATTTTTTGGGATTCAGAGCTCTCTAGGATCCCTTGGAGATCACGCAAGTCCATCCCCGAAGTGCTGCGTTCCCAGCTCACTGCAGGAAGGGAGCTGGACCATCCCGTATGGATGAGGTTGGCTCCATCCCTTGGTGTGTTTTTCCAGTGGGTCTTTTCCCTTTAATCAGGTCCTGGAAGGGAAAGAACAGCATTCCTTTGGGAGCGGGAGCTGAGCGGGACTGGGAGGCAGAAGGAAAACTCAGGTGAGGACATGGATCATCCACACCTCGGTTTGGGCACCAGGGAAGGAGGAAAGATGGGAAGGATCCAAGATTCCAAGAGATACATCCAAAGGAAGGTGTTCCGGGAATGGCAGCCACTCGGTGAGGGCAGAACCCTCAGATTTGAGGATTTGAGTCCTTAATGAGCCGTTCCCAAAGGGATTTTCCTGGCTGGCAAGGGGCGTGTGGCACTCGGGAGCTGTCTCACGGGAAGGCTGGCATGTGGGAATGTTGGCATTGTCCCTAAGGAAAGGAGAGACGTGTCCTATTTTTAGGATGGGGAATCCCAGGCCAAGGCCAACGTGGTCCATCCAGAGGGTTCCAAATCTGGACTCGGGGTCCTTTCCCAAATCTTTTGATACTCCTTGGACCTGGCTTTATGGTCCAATGCCGTCACAGGCGGGAACCTGTGGAAGTGCTGGTGGAGCTGGGTGGGCTTTAAGGTCACTTCCCAGCCAAACCATTCCAGGATTCCATGATCCCTGTCCCTCCAGATCAGGTCTAGGCATCTCTCCTTCAGGGGAGAAGGAAATTAAGGCAGGATCTTGATGCTTCGAATTATCCCACGTTAAAGTCATCCTGCTGTATAAAAAGAAGGATTTTCGTGCAAACCAAGTTAAGTGCAAGGGAATTTTTGGGAGCGGATGGGAATGACAGGGATAGAAGAGGAAGGTTGAGTGCACTCAGTTAAGAATATATCCCAAATATTCAATATGTTGGGTATTTGAGCAAAAATAGTGTGGAAATCTGCCCTTTGGATTCTGGGATCTTTCTGCAGGGAAGGTGAGTCCCAGCTGGGATTTTCCCAGTGTCCTACAGAGCTCTGGAGTTGTAAAGCAGGATCTCGTGGCCTGGGGCTGTTCCCAGCTGAATAATTCCCTGGGTGAGCTTTAAGGTCCCTCCCAAGCCAAACCATTCTGGGATTCTGAATCACAGAATCATGGAATGCGATTCTGCAAATCAAATGGTGATTTTATGGATCCACAAAACCGTGGGATATGATTCTGTGGATTCCAGGATTCTAAATGACAGAATCATACATTCTAGGATTGTAAATCCTAGAATCGTGGAATATCCTGAGTTGGAAAAGACCCCCAAGGATCATCCAGTCCAATTCTGACTTTAGTGCTGGGTTTAATCTTTATTTAATTAAAATATCACAGACCGACATCTAACAGGGTTTAGGCTGAGCCGGTGCTCAGCTTCCCGGGAAAAATCCATTTTTCCTCCATTTCCCTTCCTTCCCACACAGCTTGTGCCCGAAACGGGGGGCTGAGAGCAGGAACAAGGGGAGCGGGGAATAACAATTGTCTTAATGTGGAGAGAGAGGAGAAAAAAGGGCTCGTTCTCTCCATCCCGAAATAATAGACCCATTACTGTCCCCAATCCTCGGTCCCCCTCCTCTCCCGGGAGAAGAATTGGTCACTGCACAGCTGTGGGAGCGGGATAAATATATTTATATATCCCGGAGAATCTGCCCTTCTCAATTGGGATGTGGGGCCGGACAATCCCTCATTGTGCCCTGGCTGGCCCGCGGCAGAAAGGCCCCACAGTTTGGGGCTGGCAGGGCCCCGGCGCTCCGAGAACTCGGAACTTCATGGACATTATTCCCGGCGGGCCCTCGTTGATTTGATTGGAGTCATTATGGGGTGGGAAGGAGGGAGGGAGGGAGGGGGAAGAGCCGGGCGTTATTGGGGATTGTGGGAACATCTGGGGAGAACAAACCACAGCTGGGCCTTCCCCTGAGGGGGCAGGGGTTGGGCTTTGGGGCTGGATTTGGTGTTTTGAGGTTGCTTTGGGGCTGGATTGGGATGGTTTAGGGCTGGATTTGGTGTTCTGAGGTTGCTTTGGGGCTGGATTGGGATGGTTT
>VWPU01009969.1:0-19261 GCA_013398955.1 Callaeas wilsoni | reverse complement strand
CCGCCGCGCCCCGCCGCCCGCCGTGCCCTCGGTGCCAAGCAGGTCCTCGATGAAGAAGGACGAGACGCGGGCGGAGGTGGAGCCGGCGTTTTCCGTGGCTTCGTCCGGCATCGTCGGAGAGAACTGCGGGAGGGAGTCCCGGCTCCGCCGGCGGCTGGCTCCTCGGCTCCCCGCTGCCTCGCGGCCGCCTCTCGCCTCTGCCTAGCCCCGTGGATGCTCTCTTGGTATAAAAGCGTTTTTTTCCGGAGTAATCATTTCAGATCGCGGTTTGCCATCATTTCCTGCAAGCTAGGAGGGGAGGGAGGAGGGGGAGGAGGGGAAGGGAACGGGGAAGGAAAAAAAAAAAAAGGCAGCCCGACAACCCATCGGAGGCGCCAGATTCTGCGCGAAAACGCTAATAACGAAATAAAAATGTCATGCGAGTTAAACGGCGGGCAGGAGCGGGGGATCCTGAGGTGGGCGGAGCGCCGCGCCGAATGGGACCTGCGCGGGGGAAGCGGCGGGCGCCGGGCGCTGCCGGGCGTGTGCGTGTGTGTGTATGTGTGTGTCCGTGTGTGTGTGTCCGTGTCCGTGTCCGTGTGCGTGTCTGTGGGTCCGTGTGTGTATCTGTGTGTCCGTGTGTGTGCGCGCCGCCCCGGGGCCGCCGTTCACGAGCTCCTTATTTAGGTCAATTAGGGAGCAAATCCCGGTGCGGGGGGGGACGGTGGCGGCGGCCCCGGCGCACGGGCCGCAGCCGGGGGGGCTTGGCCGCTCCACGTCTCGGCCCTCCCATTGGCTGCAGAGGGCTCAGCGGGCAACCCCGGCAGCCAATCGGCGCCGTGGACATTGCGCTTATATTAATATCATTAATATCATTAATTCCATTAATATCATTAATCTCATTAATCTCATTAATAATAATAACCTCCCCGCCCACCCCCCGCCGAGCGCTTTCATGTGGCGGCGGCGGCGATGGACGGAGGAGATGCGCCCTCCGCCGCCCGGAGAGACGGCTCCGGCGCCGCGGGCCCGGCCGCAGCGGCCGCGGGCTGTCGGCGGAGCGGTGAGGTTGTCCTCAGCCCGGAGCCCCGTGGCTGAGGCGTTTGAGTCGGTTTTGGGAGAGTGGCGGAGGGGCGACTGCCCCATGAGCACGCAGTGGGTGTCCTGCCGGTGGAGGGGAGGGTGCCTGCCAGGGAAGGGAAGGGGACTCTCCTCTAAGGGGGTCTCCCGCGGTCCGTTTTGTGTACCTTTATATATGTGTATATACCTGTACAGGCGTATTTTTATAGCTGTACATACGATGTCTGTGCGGTTTATTTAGAAGGACAGCCCTGCTCATCGGAGAAGGGGCCCTCGGGGACTCCGTGTCTCCCGCCGCCCCGGGCGGGAAGGCAGCGGCGATACGTTGCCCCCTCCAGGACCTGGCCCATGGTTCCTGGCGTTACCTCTCTTCAGCCCGACGTTTTTATCATTATTCTTATTGTAATCCCATTTCATGGGAAGCTCTAAAGTCGTCCTCCCCTTGTCCCCTTTTTCCGAGCCTCTGGAGCTCGTCTTGAGACATGGACCCCAGCAACCCCACAAAAGTCTCCCTCGCTGCGGGGCTCCGGAGCAGAGGGGTTATCCTCTGTCTTTTCCCTTGGGACCAGGCGAGCCAGGTTAGTAGAGGGGCGAGTCGGTCCAGAGTGCGCGTCGGAGACCCGTGGAGGTTTGGGTGAGTACAGAGATGCTCCTGCGATGCTCATCTGCTGGTCAAGCCTGTCCTCCTCCTCTGCTCTTCTTCTGTGCCGGAGGATCCCTCCTTGTTCCCCTTTGCGGTACTCCTGGACAAGTAGCCTTTCCCCAAGCCCCGCCTCCCCCTCCCGCTGCGGAGCGGGGCACCGGTTGCTGCCCAGCGGGAGTGTCCGGCGCGGCCGGGGCGCAGCCGGGAGCCGAGCCGGCCTCTCCGCCACGGAGCGGTCTCGCTCCCTTTCTCGGAGTGCCAGTGGGGACCTTTGAGGTCAGGGCTTAATTTTGAAAGAGCAATTGAAAAAAAAAAAAAAAAAAGGAGAATAAAGATAAGGGAATAATTCCACTTCCAACGGCTCCAGAAAGATGCAAACAGCCGGAGCTCTGAAATGCACTCTGGAGAAGTGGGATTATACGGCGGCACATTCGGCTTTCGCTCTTACTTGGGCAGAGACGGAGGGCAGTCTAGTGAATTGTAAACCGGGCGACAGAGCATTTGTGACTTGTTGCACAGAAGTGACGTTAACAAATATGACTTTTATGCTCTGCACATTTCGCTTGTTCCTGCATAGGAAATATGAGTTTGGCCGATAGTTCTTATGCGTTCATAAACCATGAGCTCTATTTGCCTGGCAGACTCAGGAAATATATGTGTGGTTTCCGGAATAAAGAGAAAAATGTGGCTCGTGATTGCTTCTATACGTCATATATACAATATGCATATCTATAAAAGATACGCTTATGTCCCGTACCCATATTTTACAAAGTGTCTCTACAGTGTGATCATGCAACTTATGTAGTATTTTCTGCTCTCCACTTATAAATAGTTTAATAAAATCACCACAATTAAATCTTCTCTTGCTTCTCCCCCCCTCCATATTTCTTTAGTATAGCGTATACCTGTTTGGTGTGCAATAATGCTGAACTGTGCTTGTGAAAATCATGTATACTCGGATGTATTCCTGAAACACAAAATCAGGATGAGTATAATTCTATACATGCAAATACAATACTTGTACATGCATGTCCGTGTTTATTGGGGATTTTCTTAAGCTCGTAGCTGTGTTTACACACTTTTCGCATTGCTATAGCGACATTTCTAACATTTCGTGCTTGATATTCTTAGTGCTTATTATGGCGATGAGAATAAAAAGGGCGTGTGTCTCCTGCAGCCATCCATCAGGTTTCCGTGTAAGGAGCAGAAAAGGCATGCAGTGGCGGTATTTTCGTAATTTAATGTTAGAAAGGCATCCTTGGCCCCTGCCCTAAGGCCTTTCGGAGTCACCTGCCCGGAGGTAGCGGGGGCGGAGGGGTCCGCTTGTGCCGAGAGCTTTGCCATCACCCGGGCTGCCCCCGCGCAGGGCAGGGGCCGTACCGCAGCTCCCGGGCCGTCTCCGCCGGGGTTCAGCGTGGCCGCGGCGAAGCGAAACCTCTCCTTCCTCCGCTGCCTTCTCTTCCACGGCCATCTCTTTGCGACACGGTAAATCTTTATTTTTTGCAGGCGGGGAAATGGAGAGACTTTCTCTGGGCAGATCCTGATGCCTCCTGTGGGTCAGGAGGGAGAAAAAACGCGTGTTTTTTACAGAGTTGGCTTTGAGACCGGGTTTAGATTACACGTGGTGGGGCCCCTTATTATTTTCCGTCCTTGGCTCTGTTTCTTTCCCAGGTACATGCTTCTCTCCGAGGCGTCGGAGACTTCCAGGTCCAGTGCAGCTCGGCCAGGCCCGGCCCCGCCGCCGGTGGGGTCTCTTCGGAGGAACAGCCCCGGCTTCCAGTTCGTGCCCACCACTGGCCTGGGATGGCCGCCGGCCACATGGCGTGGAATGCCCGTGGGATACCCCCCGTCACCACCTCCTCTGTCCGGGTTTGCTCGACAGCCGGCTGCCACGCAGAGGGCAGGGAACAGTGGGGATTTGGGGCCAGGCTCCGCAGAGAATCAGCAGACGGAGGGCTATATTTGAGGCCAAAAAAGCGTTTGCGAGGGTGACAAGAGCCTGCAGTGAGTGACGGTGCCGGCGGACTGGCCACTCCCGCCGTGCCCGGCCGCCTCCCGCGAGGAGCGGAGCGGCTTCCTGCAATGTGAAGGCAATTACCCTGCTGGTGTTTGATGCCTCCCCTCGCTCTCCCTTCGCTGCCTCGATGTGTCGTAAAATAGAAGCGAAATGAAAGGCAGGCTTTATCGCTCGCACCCCTAACCTCTGCTCCTCTTTGCTCTTAAGGGCCGCGATCATTCGGAGCTCGGATCTTTGCGGGGAACTGTTGACCCCCAGCGCTGCGGGCGGAGGTGGCTTTGGGCAGGGGCATCATGCTCCCTTCTCCGCGTCAAAAAAGCGGTGCTGAACAGATCGCTCAGCTCCTGGCACCTTCTTACCTTCTTAAGAGATCAAACGGCATCGCTAGGGGTAAGGGAATTCTTGGCCAATATCTGACTCTGGTTTATGTTTATGTATATATATAATATATTATATATATTTATAATTTATAAGTATATGCATAAACATGCCTATATATATGTGTGTGTATGTGTGTACTTAAAAATACTGTTTCAGCCATGCTCTGTTTAGGTGTTTAGGTATAAAAATAAAACAAATAAAGGATGTCTTAGCATCTTCAGTAAGTAGTGGTGAGCCACCAAAAGGCAAAAAGAGTTCCTAGAAAGCAGTGTCCCTTTTTCGTGTCCAAAACTCCTTCAGAGGAGCAGAGGTGGTGGGGTGGTTGGGACACCTACGGAAAAGCAATATTAAAACGAAAACAGCAACATAACAAACAAACAAACAAACAATCCCCATAAAATAAAGATCAACCAGAAGATGATTGCACTCCCTCTAAACCTCTGTGTAACACCATCCTCTCCTGCTCCTTTTTTGGGGAGGCGGGGGCTCGCTCACCTTCCCGGGGAGCCATCCAAACTCTCCCGCCTGGGCATCTCTCATCCCTACAGATTTCGCCAGGTCCCTGCTCCAGCTCTGCTGTCCTCAAAAAGCGGAGGGTGCGGAGCAGGACCCGGGGTGATGGGTTATGCCCAGCTGAGGCTCGCAGGGACAAGCGGAGGAGCCTTTGCAGAGGGTGTCCCTGCCAGTCTCCCCGCCTGGATGGAGGTCCCATGCGCACCTCACGAGGATACCCCATTTTGGGCGGCCTGTGCGGCAGGGAACACTCAAAGGAAAAGGACACGGCAGTGAGAAACTTTTTCTTGCAGGTAGAAAACCCTAAAGCCCTCAAATGTGAGTTAAATAGCACTTGAGTGCAGCAACACTTTGTGGATTCCTTCTTGAATTTGCAGTAAATTTTAACGGGTCCCTGAAGATGGGGAAACAGAGAAAATTATTTTTCTTTCCGGTGTACTATCTTTATAAACCCAGTCCAGCTGAATTCTTCACCATTAGTGACACTGGAAGAGAACTTCTCCCCTTTCAAGGACGCTGCACAGCCCATGCTGGGTCCCATGAATGTGTTCATTATTCACAGACAGTCACTAAGTGCTTTGGATGGAAACTTCCAGCCTGTGGCATGTCCTGGCTGTCCGCGATGCTGTTTATTGCTCGTTAGAGATGCCATACAACTCGCAGCACGAATAGCACCGCTTAAGAGCTGCCTTCTTGCTAAGTGAGGGCTATTTTAACCCAAGATAAATTATTGAACTGGAGAATGTCCTCGCGTACCTGAATATATCACCTAAGAAAACAGCTCGAGGATGATTTTGGGGAATATCTATTCCCTTGTGTTAAAATTCCAGGACCCTTTCAGAAATATTTAATTATTTTACTGGAGATTAGGAGAGAGAGAGAAAACTAACCATCAGCAAATTATATGAGATCTAAAAATAAAAAAGTAGTCCCTGCTGAAAATGAGATAACAATTATAATACAATCCAGTTTTAAAGTGACTTTTCTAGAAAGGTCTTTGGCATTGATTTCCTTATACAATTTTTTTTTTTTTTTTTTTTTTTTTTTTTTTAATGTACAGTGAGAAAATGCATGGTTTTATTGGTACTGGTTAGGGTCAGCCACAGGAGAATTATGGAGGTCATGTGAAATAGGTGCCAATAAAGCTTTTATTATTGTTATACAGACAAAAGAGCATTATGGAAAGAGATCCTTACCAGACCTAACCATGGATATTTTGTTCTGTTAACAATCACGTTGGAAAATACAGAGACACTGTAAAAGAAAAGCCCTGACTTTTCAAAGCTTTTCAGAACGTTAACCTATTATCAAGTAAGATTTTTGGAATTATTTTCCCCCGGAAAATTAAGGTTTCCTGAAATGAAGCACTGCACACAACCCATTATTTTACCTAAATCAAAAGATCTAGGGAACTAAAAAATAAATCTTGCACTGTCACAAGAGAATATAACTCTCAATTTTGAAATAGCATTTAACATCTGATTTTTGTGTAATGCAACATAAGAAAAAAAATCAAATTATATTTTGATTAACAAGGTAGTCTTTAGTTTGTTTGTATGTATCTACAGTTTGAATCTGAAGATTTTCTGCCAAAACCTGAAGCTGAGGACTCCGAAGTTAAAATTCAAATGCTGTTCCCCCTCCTTTATCCAATTTTGAATTATTTTAGCAGAGCACTACATTTTGTCAAGGACTGTAATGAACGTCCACATGTGTTGATAGGTTGGATTCTCAGATCAAACTTCAAAAACTGTTGGAGCTTAGTGAATTTTGGAAAAACTCATACCTTTTAAATCTGATTGACTCAGGAGTTTTAGATTAATTCAAGGACAGAGCCAATTTCAATCAAAGAAAGTATTAAGAACTTACAGTACAAAACGTCCTTTGTACTTTTACAGTTGTGTAAAAGAAAAATTGATGCATGGATCAAAGTTAGCCCCCAAATATCATTAACATTGGAGTAAAAATCATACTAGCTTTTCCACTTTGATAGTAAAATATTTCAAACTGTGTATATAATATGGGAATATTCTAATGTTTAGGAAAACCTGTGAAAATTACATGAAACTTTATTATATTAAAAATCACATATATTTATGATTTATATTAATAAGAATCAAGTGTGCTCTGAGTAGATAGAAAACAGAAAGCATCTCCTTTCCACTGACTTTTGAGTCATTCATCATAAAGGAAGACAACTATTCAACCTCTAAAACTGTCATTAGATCAAGGAAAGTGTTTTCCCTTGTCATGTGAAAATTATGCTTCTCTAAATCATATTTGAGTAAAACATACATATTCCTCCTCCAAACAAAAAGTCTTTCACCAATGATACATATGTAAATGTAAACCCATACATTTTTGAGTGAGTCCATAAAAAACTTTATACAAATCCATGAATAGTTAGAGTTTATGTGAGTCATTAAAGTCTGTAATATTCAAATGGTTCTGTAATAGATTATAAATGGTTTTGCAATGCTCTAGCATGTGTGGAGATACATATCTGGAGATGTATACAGTTACATACATATGAATATGTTTATTATGGTATACAAAAAATACATTTTCATACAGCATGAAAATAGTGTTGAAATGCCTTTGGAAAGGATTGTACCTAGTCAAAATTAATATTGTAATGAACTCGGATCCTAATGTAAATCCATGGAAACCCCAAATGCATTCACTTTCTTGTTCTGAATTATTTTGTTATCAATTCTGATTAGCCCTAGAAAACCCTGAAGCAGTAGGAAGGCTGGGTCAAGCACTGAGTGAACTCGGTGGTAAAGCTCTGTTTGCTTTCTCTCATCGAGCAGCCCTGGGAAGTGCTATCTTCCCCAGGATCTCAGTGGGGCTCGGCAGGAAACCCAACCATATCAGCTCCTTCTCATAAGATTCCCCTTTGACTTCCCAAACTCCTTGAGTTGTGTTAGGATGGCGCGAGCCAGTTCCCACAGTAATTCATTATGAAACCTGAGCACCTCAGCTCACATTCTGCCCTTGCCAGGACATGAGAAGTCAACCCAGAAATTTACACAAGCCTCTGGTTATGAATAATAAAATCTACACTGCAGTTAACTGAAATTGGAGCAGTAAGTGGCCTTGCTGCAGGAAAATTTCTATATTACACTTTGTAAATGCATGTCTTGCCCAGAGGAAGCTAAAGTTCTGTTTAAATGAAGACAGAACTGGAGAAGTGGGTGAGGAGAGCTGAAGGTGCAGCTTAGTTGTCTGCCAGAATGACTAAGTGGGAAGAGGTGCCAATGACCCTTTTATGTCCTTCTCTCATGAAAAATTCTCCTCCCACACCTGCTGGAGGGGACTAATCAAACTAAGTGGAGACTTGTATGTTTAGTCTGTTCATCCTATGTTCCTCTTAAATATAGAGCATATCTAGCCAACATTTTCCACAAGTTCAAGGGGCGACTATGACATAGGAAAAGTCAGGTGAATCACTTTTCATGGCCACTTCCAAATGTCTGTCTTGGGGAAAATTTCTTGGTGCTCCATGACAACACATACCTTGGTGGAGAGGGATGACGGGCAGCTCTGCAGAGAAGATGCAGTCAACTGAATTTTGTGAGAGGAAGACACTCAGTTGGAGGTGGGACTGCTCTCTTCAGCAAGCACACTGTGATGGTGTGGCCTCTCCACTCCAGGTCACAGACGACTTGGTCTTGCTTTGTCCTGCTCAAATGCTTCATGTGGCTTGGCTTTCTTGTCTGAGTGTGCGTGGGCAAGTTAAAAAGGATCATGGCACAGGCTGGGGCATATGTCTCTTCACAGTCTTCACTGTAAACTTACTCCCTAGAGGTTTTTGGCCCATCAGTCCCCTTTCAGTTCATGTCAGGGCATTTAGAGGATAATAAAGTCTATAGATGGCTCCTGGTGGATATCAGACCACCCTGTTTTGGATGGGAGGAACCAAGCCATGTCACACCATTTGCACTTAGGACTAGAGGATGGACCCAGCAGGGGTCCAGCCTGAAGCCCCCAAACCCCTGCTGTTCATCTACAAGGGACCACAGCTTCCTTAGATGGTGGGAAGAAGAGGTGCCCTGTCATCATGGTGACAGTTGTGGTAGTTTGTGTAGGTGATATGTACTTTGCAAAGGAGAGCACCTCTTGCCTACAGCTCCTCCCCTCCCCTGCCAGCATCCTTGCAAGTCTGGCAAACACCAGCCCTTTAGCAGTATTTATAGCTATATCTCTATTTGATGAGCCACTCTAAAAGTAGGTTAACTCAAAACATACCGCTCTGCTGCTTGGAAATACAGATGTGAAGGGATGTCTGGTTCTAATATACAGATCACCTTATGGTGTGGTAGGTTTCAGTTTCCACAATAGAGAGTGCATTTGTGCTAGGAGTGATTTAAGCCATTTGGGACCTTCAAAAGCAGAAACCCTTCATGAACCTTATTAGAAATGACTACACTTGGTGAAAAAAAAAGGAAGAGAAACTAGAAGGGTGATTCAAGATCACACAAATCTAAAGAGTGGAAATGAAACCTTTTCAAATGCTGCTTTCTCACAGAAAATGCCTACAATAAATGTTTGAGAAGTATCTCCATTCCTTTGTTGAGCTATGAAGTCCTGTTAGTGTTAATGGAACTATCATTGCAAAAAGCCACCAGATTTAATAAAGAACAGTCCGTTTATTAAATATTAGCACTATCCATCATCATAGTTTCTACTGCATTTTCCATTTTGCATTTCCCCTCTTGCTGAGAAAGGCAATGAGGAGGACAACAAAGCAGGGTTTTCCTTTCAGATACACCTGGTGGATTTGAGCTCCGACATTTCTCTTTCCCTCAATACACGGAAATCCCTTAGGAAGAGCAAAATATCAGCATAAAGATCGTCTGTACAGATTGGAAAGAAGGATTTTGCCCTTGGGTCCGAAAGCTGGAATGTTTTCTGCAGATCATAGACTCCATAAAACATATGTACTTAATAAATAAGCAAACAAGCTTGTGCTTAAGTGAGGCTTCCATACAGTAAAGGAGAACAACATTTGACAAGTTGGGGTCGAAGGGTTGATACTTACATCCCTTGTATCCCAGAGCCACTTTTTTCAAATATCCACTTTTCAGGTTCACAGCAACAGTGCTTTTGAGGTGCACAACAGGAACTTTTCAGAAGCTCATACCAGGTGATCTAAGAAGGTGCTTCCTCAAAGATCTGAATGACCCCATGCAGAAAATGCATGGAATATGTCTGCCTTGTCAAAGGGGGAAACCAGATGAGCTGAGAAGTCTTTCCCTCTTTCCCATCTACTGTCTCACTGCCTGCACTGGTCAGCAGGGAAAACAGCAGAGGGGAAGCAGCTGGAACGATGCCAGCACTTGGGGCTTTTGACAGCCCTCTGCAGCAGGAGCTTGGGGTCTTTTTGCATTCCTCTTCTGTGGAGCTGTCAGCAGGTAAAACACTCTGCCGTGTTCCTCAGAGCTGCTGAAACATGATGTGCTCTGTCTCCACCTTTGGCAGAGCTCGCCTGACCCTGCCTTGCTCCTTGCTTAGGGTGAGGCAGATTCAATTCCCTAAGCAGCCCCGACGGATCACCCAGGCTTGGTCAGGCCTGAGGAGCTGTCCTCTTACATTTAGGAAGAGGGAAAAACCTCCACCAGCTACTTGCAATTGCTAAGACACAAAGCATGGATTTTGCTTTCACAACGGAACGTTTGACAGTCATGATAGTCAGACTTGGCGAGATCTTATCAGTACCTTTTGGCCTGAACACCTCCAGGTCTCCACACCAAGTCTCCACAGGGCTCACAGGGATGGGGCATGCGTGTGTTAAACAAGGTGGCTCTGCACAGCAGCAAGCACATCATTCCAGTGCCTTGGGGTCCCCACTCGGGGCAAGAGCCAGGCAGAAGTCAGATGTCAAGTCCAATAGATTTATCTTGACTTTTACTGTGCAGAGAGGCAAGAGAGACACCTGTAGAGGGTCATCTATCTCCTCTCTCTGTGCATCTCTACTTTGCAGGGATGATGGCTACTGCTTGTGCTGCCAAAATTGCTGCAGAGGACATTGACATTAAATCAAACACCTAGCTTATAACTGTTTGATGCAGATTGAAAAGAAGCCCACCTTCATTTCTTCATTTTCTGGTTCCTTTTATCTTGTTTGGCCCGAATAACCCTTTCCCCTTCCTCCATTTGTGCCTTTTAGTGTGAAGAACAGCAGAAGCAGACCAAGGACCTGACTCATCACTCCGTCTTTAGCTTATCCTTAAAAATGTATTCACGTAGCCTCAAAACTATGTCAGCACAAAGCTTCATGGCAGCCATTCCCTTGCATAAAAGGCAAGTTTTGTGTGATTTTGACCAAATTATTACATGGTACAGTGAAGTCAAAGTAAAGTTCAGTTGAGGATAGAAAACACAGTAGATTAAAATTACTTAGATTTGTTGTTCTTTTAGTCCACTGAGATCAAAAACCAGTTGATTCATCTGGAACTTTTCATTTCCACCATAAATTAAATTGTTTTATTAAGCGCAACACCTATACTATTCTGAGTTGACTACGTTTGGTTATGTGTTCAATTCAGAAAAAAAATAGTGTGAAAATGAAATATATCCTTGGATTTTTTTTATGTTCTTCCAGGAAGCCTTGTGGGCACCCACCTCTGAAATCAACAGAGAATTAAAAAGAGACTATGATTCAGAGAGCAAGCATCTTTTTGCCTGATGCTGGGTAGTCACTTTCTATCTCTTAAACTTGCCAGTTTAAAAACAAAACCAACCCAAATCCACTGAGATCTGACTCAAAGAATAGATACCTTAGTCTTATGAGGTACAACTTAAAGTGCAGGTTATCCTTGAGAAATCTGAGTCTGAGGAATCTGAACTACTGATTTCCATAAGGACCAAATCTAATGATGGATGGGAAGGATTTTAGCAGCACTTGCATCTTGCTGATTCTAAGTAACACTCAGTATTTAAAGAGCTTTGGGAAACTTTCTGACTCCTAACAAGGACTTACAGATTCTTTAGTTTAAATTTAAATTCAGATAAATATTCCAGATTAGTTCGTTACTACCAATTTTGCAAACACCAATAAATCCCAATGGTTGTATCTGTACCTAGTCAGAAATTAATCAGGATATGTAGATGCAGATTATTTAAAGCTCTACCATGACCAGCATGATTAAGAAAAGAATTATAAAAATCTTAAGGTTATCTTTCACAGAGTCTGAATCTGTGGAATTTTTTAACTGGTATGTAAGTTTACATGGCTTCCATTTAACAAGAGTAGTTGGATCTGGATGGAATCTGAGGAAAGAAATTATAAAACTGTGCCTTTCCTTGAGCTGTAATCTTCTGGATCTGACCTATTTCAAAGTAGTGATTTTGACCATAGGCCACATGTTCTCTGTTTTGGACTTATTTCTATTCTGAAGTCTTATCTGATGTTTCTTCCATGTGCACACTTTAGCCAGACTTCCTTGGTATGAAACAGTACACTTGCAAGGCAGTGCATGGGAAAGAAATTTTGCTAGCGGGAATCAGCATTTTGTATTTTTCCTTGTGTAAATTAAATCAATAAGAAAAGTGTCTGGTGACTCTGCACTAATTTTGAAAGGGTATAAAATATTTCTCTCCCCCCTGCTTTAATTTCCTCTTTTAATCTTCTTTCAAAATGTGTGCCTGTATTTACTTGACGCTGTAATTAAAGTAAGAAAAACATAGGTGAAAAAAAGATGACATGGAAGAACATCTTTGCTAAGCCTTGACTGGACACATGATGTGTAGATACCTTTTAATTGCTTAAACACCAGGGCAGGATTTAGTGTAACTGAAGACCAAGTGGACCTTTTCACAGTGCACCTCGGGGCTACATTGCTCCCCTGACCAAGCATAGACCTCTGCAAAGTGCTCTCGATGCAGCCTGATGGGTGTGTTTTTCTCATTTCTCACTAAAATTTTATTCAAAGTGAAGCACAGGTGAGATTCATGATGTAGAACAGCTCCAGAATGGTTCTGGTGCTGCAGAACCCCTTGGGATGCTCGCAGGAGTTGTGAGAGTGTAGTGCAGGTAACTCATCTCAGACAAAAACCACTGCTGAGGTCCAGGTGGATTCAGATTTTCTTCTAGCGGTTCTGAATTGCACAATCCAAATGTACACTAAACTTAGATCTGTACTGCTGCCAAGTCACAATTTATAAATAAAAGGCTTCGGAGCAAGCCAATTTTCCTACTTAGTTTTAATAGCTAATACTCTGAAAACCTCAAGGCTAATTAAACTGTTCATTGTCCTGCTGCATTTAATTATTCAGATATTGATCTAACATCTTTGCACACAAGACAAAATAGTGACACATTTTATATTTGGAAATGGCAAAAATAGGAAGCAGACCTGCTTTGAAAATGATTTAGCAGTTAATAACTGAGCTCAAAGAGCTGTTTCCAAGTGTTGATTTTTTTTCATGAGCCACATAGACTTTTTGTCTACTTTAAATAAAAAAGAAAAAAGAAGAAAAAGAAGGAAAAAGAAAAACAAAAAGAACCCTAACAACAAGAATCCCAAACAAACAAGCAAAACCCTACAGAATTACCCATAAAGCCTGCCTCAAATTTTATATCTAGCTGAAAAAATATCCTACACAGTAAACTGGCAAATCCATGTGTTTCTACAAAGATGGAGACAAGTAATTTGTAAAATCAGAACAGCACAGGGCAATCCTAAGACAACCTCTGACCTTGGACTAATAAATGTTTAGCTTGCCTTGTTCCTCCACTGCCTGAAAACTGAGCCTCTTTTACTGTTGTCTTAATTCAGGTCCCCATCTTTCTGATATGGGACTTAGTCTTGCTGGGTACTTAGCCTTGGGACTGAAATAGAACCCTACACAATACAGAACAAGCTGCTCTAGAAAGACAATCTTGTCAAGGTTCTTTTCTTGAAAGAATGAGTTTGTGTCCCTCCTTGGGCTTTTTTTTTTTTTTTTCCCCATTTTAATGCCTTGGAAATATCATCCTGTTCCTAGGAAGATTTCTCACGACTTTTTTGGAAAAGCTATTTTCTCCTTCCCAACCACAATCTGTGAAGCTTTTGGAGAATGAGAAACACAGATGTTCTGGGTCCATCAGCATCACTTCCACTTTTATTATTACATAAAACAGAAGAAGAGAACCTGGGTTATTTGTAGAGGAAATAATCTATAATTTAGTCATTTACAGCTAACCTAGGCACCCTAATGTGCACAGAAACTTATGAGTATAGCACACAGTCTGTCTCGTCCACAGGACACATTTATCAGAGGCACTGTGCTCTAATAGTGCCTAATACCTTCTGCTGGCTGTGAGGACAGTTCATGGTCACATGTCCGGAACATCCTTGGGTTGATTAAAGGTAGCTACTAGAGTGTGTTTTGATATTCCCAAAGTCACCCAAGATATTTACATAGGACTTCAATTACGACCCAGGACTTTTGGGAGGCTCGCATGGTGCTGGGACAGGACCTTTTATTGCTACGTGGCTGGGGTGATACCAGACACATTGCTCTGGCAACTGACTCCCACCTGCAAAAACCGTGAGACAAAAGGCATCCTTGCCTAGTTTTGTGGGTTTCTTGTGTTCTACTTTTTTTTTTTCTTTTTTTGTTTTTTTCCCCAGAGGACATACTAAAAAGGCAAAGTGGTTTGCCAAATCATAGGCAACTATTCCCACTGGATTTGATTCTGCCTGCTGGATGTAAGCCTTATGGTCAGAAGATCCCTTGGAGGAGAGATCATTCCCCTGCTATGGAGCAAGAAATAAATAACTATCATGGAGCAATTCAGGTGCATTAGCTGTTGTTCCAGTGACACTTAGGCTGCCTCCAACTTGCTTCTGGGGCACAAGTAAAAAAGATAATTAAGTTAGCAGAAGACAATGAGGTGGTCTTGGCACTTCTGGAATGGAGATTTCACTGCAAGAGTAATGCAGACTGCTCACCCAGCTCTGGGGACCTCTTCATGCAAGGCAGCACAGACCAGACACTTTGATGGGAGAGGCAAAGCCAAAGCTGCTGCAGTGAGCGAGTACAGGAGAGAGCAACAGACTGTAGGAAAGGCTTCTTATGCCTTAATCCATGCCAAGGTTGTGCTTCCACTCAGGACTTTGATCTTACAAGCTGTTAAGGTCCTATGGCTGGTGATTAGATAGTTCTGGAATAATATTTTTGTTGGAAAGATGTAAATTTAAAATTTTGGAAAGCAACATGTATTTCAGTACAACGTCTCAGCAGGGGATTGACTTAAGGCTTGACAAATGGGAGACACTGTTTTATGCAAAAATGCAGTGTGCTCTGTCTTGCATCAGGAGAAAACATGGTTTTTACCTTAATTATATCTAGCACCGGTTATAGGTAGAATATACATGCAGGAATAGCATATGGCATCTGGTCATTATTGCACAATTCACTGACTGGTAACTCCCATGCTGCGTCTCCAACTCAGAGTAACTGACACCAGATAATACAGTTGGGATTAATCCAGGCCTTATGAAGTGTTCCAAAAACTCGGAGATAATTAGTAGGCTTGAGATTCCCAGATTGGCATATGGTGTTAAAAAATGTTGTGCAATGGAAGGGAAAGCATGAATTTTGCAAGAGCTGTATTTTGCCAGAAAACTTGCTTTCCCCTCCGATTTTTTTATTGCTAATTGCAGAGAAGTGTCTTACATATGTCAGTGAGTTTCTTTTTGAATCTGCTAGTCCAGGTCCTGGTGGCCTTTAAAAAATTACCTTATAAAAGCCATCAGAAAAAAATCTGGTTTCCGGTCTGGCAAAGAGAGTAGAATTGACTGTCATAAACTATAGTAGATCACTTTGCAGTCACATTAAAATCAAGTTTAATAACATTAAAGCTTGTACGTGGTGGGAAATTCCATTTTAAATTCCTTCACCATCTGTTGCTTAAAAGTCAGCCATGAGTATTTCCCTTCCATTTCTCCTATCCTTAGAATGGTTGATGCACAGACACAAGTTTTTAAAGGCTATACCCAGGGTGGGGTGTTGGAAGGGGAGCAGAAGGACCTTGGCTGTGCTGGAGTGGGAAAGTGGCATCTGCTGATAGGTATCAGGGACTGAAATTTCACTTACCAGAAACTGTTATATCGCAGTGAAATTACTTAAGAACTGAGTTGGTTGTAAAGCCTTTTCTCAATTAATCTCCCCTGCTTAGATTTTGGAATTATTGCTGGAATAATCTGCTGGAGAGTTACAGAAATTTAGGTGAACCGTTTATTATTTATTTATTTGTTTCGCGGTATAGCTCTTTACTGCAACTGTCCGAGCCCTTCCTTCTGCCATCTAAACAGCACCATCTTCAGGCACATTTAAAACCTATCCATTACCTACCTGTTCCTCGTACTGGGAATGCTCTTTTTCTGGTGCTGAAATTGCCGACCTTCTCCTCCTGGTTTTTCCCTGGGCATTATCTTTAAGTCTTGACACTTGTCAAAATTATTCTATCACCCCAAGATGCGACCACCAACCCCCTTCCAGTTGCACCCTTTTTGTCTGTGTGATTGACTCTTTTCTCAGATGGACACTTACATTTTCTTTAAAAAATTCCACCATTATATCTGTTTCATATGGTTTATTTCTACCAATTATTGTGATTTTTTTCCTGATCTCCTCGGTGGAAAGACCAACTCTATTTTCACTGGTATGTTCAAACAATACATTTCCAGTTTCTGTTTTTACCCTTGAAAGAGACAAAGAGATTTCTAGATCAACTCTATTTGGTTATCTACTTGTCTTGAACATACATTTTTAATACAAGTAAAATCTAGTTAAGTCAAAAATAATGCGCGTGTTTTTAGGCTCCAGCAATTACATTTGTTTCATATATAAACAAAACAAGTCTCGGCTTGGTGAGTATTAAAATCACAAGAACATGCAAGGAGAGATACTCGGTACATTTATAATGTCATTGTAACCACCTACTGTTATTTCCCTCAACAAAATGTCATTTGCATGGTTTGTTTATTCCTCGATTTTTTTTAATAGTCCGAAGGCAAATAAAGGTCTGTGTTCAGTCACTGTGCAGTTTTCTGGAGCTGTTGGAAGATGAAGCCGAGACAGGCAGAGCCTCATCCCCTGCATCCCACCGCCCTCCCACGGTCTCCGTGCAGGGCAGGTTGTAAAGGTACTTATGTAGTTCTTTATGGCAATGTTTGGCCTCTAAGAAACACAGTAACTGCTTCTCCCGTGGGCTTGCTACTTAATAAATGACGGGGAGTTGCAGTCCCTCCTTTCTGCCCTCTCCTTGCAAAGAGAAGGATAGCGCTTAACCTCAGGGAGAGTGTTCGCATCCAGCATTGCCTCCACTGAGTTTCCCCCGACTCCGTGGGATGTCTCCAGCTCTGGGTGCTGCGTCTTGCAGCTCTGATAGGAAAGCACAAGTTCTCCTGCCTTTCCTTCATTAGATAGACTAACAGCGTGGTGACACTTGAGGTTTTCGTTAGTCTTTATTTGGGAAAGAAAAATTCCTCAGTTATAAAACCGCTGGATTTGCCAATTTTCGGGTTTACTGCGAGAGATAATTTTGTAGAAGTTTTCACGTGGTAATTACGGTTAACCCCTGCACGGCGTCTGCAGGAAATGCTGCAGCAGGCAGCACTTGCCAGGTTGCAGCGCGTTACCAAACGAAAGGAGGGAGCAGATGCGCCGGGAGCCTGTCCCGGTGTCCTGGCGTCCCGGACGGGGCCCCCGGGGCGTGTAAGCTGTGGTGTGTGTGTGATCCAGACGTGCAGCTCCTCAGACATCGCGTTTCTCCCGAGAAACAGGGGTTATTCCTCACTCCTGCTCGGCCTCCTCCTGCCCGCAGAGCCGCCCCCGGAGCCGAGAGCCGGGACGGGGCACACAGGGCTCGGGCGAGGGCACCGCTTTTCCCCGGGGAAGCGGGAGGGAGGCGGGAAAGAGCCTCGGCCCTTCGGGAGCCGCACGCCGTGCGGAGGTCCGAGGCTGGGTAAACCATCCCCTGGAAGGCAGGGTACCGCCGTGTCTCATCCCCTTGGCCCCGGGGACGAGGCGGGGGGAAAGGGCTGTGCGGAGGGATGAAACTTGGCGTCAAAAAGGGGCGGCAAGGTTGTCCCCGCCCTGGATAGGAACTAGGTTGCTCATAATAAAGTGGCTTTGCGATGTCTTACAGTCAATGACAAAATTCTCGTGTCTTACTTTTGGGCGAGAGATCGCCTTTGTGGGATAGTTTAAGGAGACGGAAGAAGCTGCGGTACCGGCCAGGAGGGGAGGGCAAGGGTGGCAAAGTACCGAGGCCACGCTGGAGGGGCTGGCCGAGGGCAGGGGGGGCAACGCAGAGCCCCCCACGGCCCCAGGCTGGTGCTCAGCCCGTCTCCAGTGCCACGCGTGTCTGTCTCCGCCCCGTGGGTCCAGCCCGCTTCGGCAGCCACAGGTTCGCAGCTCCTGCAGTCCCGTCCCCAGGCCCGGGGTGAGCTCGGAGGGGAGAGCGGGGACCCCCACGGCTGCGTCCCGACGTGTCGTGTCCATCCCCCACGGGGGCAGCTACCGTCCCCTGGGAGGGCAGGGCAGATCCCCACAGATCCCTCACACTGTGGTCCCCTAACAGGCCCCGGAGCGCCTGCGGCTCCCCCTCACTCCTCCAGCGGCACCGGGGGTTCGGGGGGCTGCGCTCGGCGCCCCTTTCCACTCCTGAGAGTAAGCATAGACAGAGGATAGGATTTCTTTTTCTCTTTTTCTTTTTCTTTTTTTATTTTTATTTTTTCTTTTTTTTCTTTTTTTTCTTTTTCCTTTCTTTTCCTTTTCCTTTCCTTTCCTTTCCTTTTCCTTTCCTTTCCTTTCCTTTTCCTTTCCTTTTCNTTTCTTTTCTTTTCTTTTCTTTTCTTTTCTTTTCTTTTCTTTTCTTTTCTTTTCTTTTCTTTTCTTTTCTTTTCTTTTCTTTTCTTTTCTTTTCTTTTCTTTTCTTTTCTTTTCTTTTCTTTTCTTTTCTTTTCTTTTCTTTTCTTTTCTTTTCTTTTCTTTTCTTTTCTTTTCTTTTCTTTTCTTTTCTTTTCTTTTCTTTTCTTTTCTTTTCTTTTCTTTTCTTTTCTTTTCTTTTCTTTTCTTTCTCTTTCTCTTTCTCTTTCTCATTTTTTCTTTATCTTTCTCGTTTTCTTTTCTTTTCTTTTCTTTTCTTTTCTTTTCTTTTCTTTTCTTTTCTTTTCTTTTCTTTTCTTTTCTTTTCTTTTCTTTTCTTTTCTTTTCTTTTCTTTTCTCAGATTTTTTGTCTGGTTTTATTTCTTTTTTACTCTGATTATTTTACTTTTTGACACAAACCCGTTTTTCAAGTTCATTTCGTTTTGCCAGACCCTCTCGGCCCGGGAGCCCAAGTTTCACGGCCTCTGTTAGGAAGAAGCAGTGAGGGGCTCACGCCTTTCCCGAAGCCTTTGCGGAGCAGAGCCCGGGCCGCCCCGTTGGAAAAACGGGACCAGCGCAGCCGGGCCCTCAGCGGAGAGGCAGGGAGGGCTGGAAGACAGGGGACTAAATTTCTGCCCACCACCCAAAGCAGCTTCTCTTCACAGCTGGGAGGTGAATTCGACCAGTCCTCGGCGCCCCGGGCCAGCCGGGCACGCCCCGCCGGCCCCCGGCCCGGGGCCAGCCGAACCGGCAGCCCCACAGCCCCACAGCCCCGCCGGGGA